>JBCEWC010004542.1:0-10894 GCA_038996855.1 Solanum aculeatissimum
TATAGTATCTATAAATAGGGTCTCAATGTAATAATGTAAAACACAATTCAATAATATTTTCTCCTATATTTCTCACACTACTTATTAGGTATATTGTCAACGATGCTGGTTTCGACTGACAATTGATGAGCTATGCCTTTGATCTCTAGGTTCCATTCGCATAAGTTCAAATATATGAAGAAGGAGCTTCAATGGAGCATTGTTCTGGAGAAAATGCTGATATAACTGAATGGGAGCTTGATGACTATAAAGAAAAATCTTATGTAGAGCTGAAGTGTGGAAATCAATCTTTTAAGATATCAGATGTGGCTTACACTTGTCCCTACTGTCCAGAGAAAAGAGGACGTCACCTTTTCTATGAAGATCTCTTGCAACATGCAAGTGGAATAGGAAAGTCTAAGGTGCGAACTGCAAGAGATAGGGCCAGGCATCTTGCATTGGCCAAGTACTTGGAAACCGACGTAGCAGGTGCAGTTGGTCCATCAGAATCTAGTAAAGAGTTGAAGAGTGGAACTCACTCTTTTAGGATATCAGATATAGCTTTTGCTTGCCCCTATTGTCCGGAGACAACAAAAAGAGATTTTTCTTATAAGGATCTCTTACAGCATGCTAATGGAATAGGAAGCTGCAACTCTATTAAGCGAACTGCGAAAGATAAGGCGAACCATCTTGCATTATTCAAGCGCTTGGAAAATGATGTAGCCGGTTCGACCAGTTCAGCAAAATCCTATGAAGAGTCAACAATTAAAAAAAAATCTTACGAAGAGTCGATGAACAGAAATCAACCTCTTAAGATATCAAATATGACTTTTTCTTGCCCCTATTGTCCAGAGACAAGAGAAAGAAAATTTTCTTATAAGGATCTCTTGCAGCATGCATATGGAATAGGAAGCTCCAACTCTTTGAAGCGAACTGCAAGACATAAGGCAGATCATCTTTCATTAGCCAAGCACTTGGAAAATGACGTAGCAGGTTTTGCCAGTTCATCAAAATCTTATGAAGAGTGGAGGAGTGGTTCTATTAAGATACCAAATATGGCTTTTGCTTGCCCCTATTGTCCAGAGACAAGAAACAGAGATTTTTCGTACGTGGATCTCTTTCAGCATGTAAATAGTGTAGGAACCTGTAGCTCTATAACGCGAACTGCAAGTGATAAGGCCAATCACCTTGCATTAGCCAAGTCCTTGGAAAATGATGTAGCAGCTGGTAAATTAAAATCTCATGAAGCATTGAAGAGTAGAAATAACTCTTTAAAGATATCAGATATAACTTCTGTTTGTGCCTATCCGGAGACAAGAAACAGAGATTCTTCGTACAAGGATCTGTTGCAGCATGTAAGTGGAGTAGGAAGCAGCAACTCTAACAGGCAAACTTCAAGAGATAAGGCCAACCATCTTGCATATGCCAAGTACTTGGAAAATCATGTAGCAGGTGCTGCTGGTGCATCAAAATCTTATGAAGAGTCAACAAGTGGAAAACACTCTTTTAACTTGTCAGATAGGACTTTTGCTTGTGCCTATTGTCCAGAGACGAGAAACAGAAAATTTTCATATAAAGATCTCTGGCAGCATGCACTTGGAGTAGGAACCTGTGACTCAAAGAAACGAACTGCAACAGATAAGTCTAATCATCTTGCCTTGTCCAAGCATTTGCAAAATTTTGCCAAGTACTTGGAAGATGATTTGTTGAGTGCTGCCAGTACATCAATTCCTTATGAAAGATTGAAGGGTGGTTATCACTCCTTTAACAATTCAGATGTGGCTTTTGCTTGCCCCTATTGTCCAGATACTAGAAACAAAGATTTTTCATACAAGGATCTCTTGCAGCATGCTGGTTCAGTAGGAAGCTGTAACTCTAAGAAGCGAACTGCAAGAGATAAGGCCAATCATCTTGCATTGACCAAATACTTGTCAAGTGATGTTACAGGTGGTCCTGGTAAATCAATATCTTATGAGGAGTTGAAGAGTGGAAATAACTCTTTCAGCATACCAAATGGGGCTTATACTTTTGCCTATTGCCCAAAGAAAAGAAAGCAAGATTTTTTGTATAAGGATCTCATGCTGCATGTCACTGAAGTAGGAAGCTGTAGCTCCAACAAGCGAACTGCAAAAGATCAGGCTAACCATATTACATTTGCCAAGTACTTCAGAAATGATGTTGCAGGTGCTGCCAATCCATTAAAGCCTGATACTCTGGGTGATCTTCAGGTTGATTCTCTTGCAGATCATGATCGTTTGGAGATGTTTGTGTGGCCGTGGATTGGGGTGGTTGTGAACCTTCCCACTGAATTTAAGGATGGTCGCTATGTAGGAGAAAGTGGTCCTAATCTGAAGGATCAATTGATAAGGAAAGGTTTCAATCCAACACGAGTGCGCACTCTTTGGAATGACCTAGGCCATTCTGGAATTGCTCTTGTTGAATTCAAGAAAGACTGGTTTGGGTTCAGTAACGCCATATCATTTGAGAAGGCCTATGAGGCTGATGATCATGGGAAGAAGAATTGGGAAGCTGATAATGACAAAAAATCCGATTGCTATGCTTGGATAGCTCGAGCGGATGATTATGAGTCCACCAATGTTGTTGGTGAAAAGCTTCGCAAATTTGGAGACCTCAGAACTGTTTCTAATATAATGGAAGAAGAATCTCGCAAGAATCGTATACTTGTTTCTAGTTTAACCAATGCAATTGAAGTCAAGAAGTTGCACATAAAGGTGGTAGAGGACAAATTACGGGAGACTGTCCAGTCTGTCGAGCAGTTGATTGTGGTGAATGCTAAACTTCGTCAAGCAAACAATGAAGGTTAGTGATTGCATGTGCGTGCTTTTAGGAACTCTGGATACTGTCTATTTGATGCCCTAACATGCTTGTTTGTATGATTAGAAATAAAAAAGATCCAGTCAAGTGCGCGTGATCATTTCCAGCAGACATTTATTAATCATGAAAAGTTGAAGTTGCAAATGGAAGCTCAAAAAAAGGAGCTTGAACTCCGACATGAAGAACTACAGAAGCGTGAAGCCCAAAATGAAAGTGATAGGAAAAAACTATCCGAAGAACATGAAAAGGTATACTTGCTTAATTGTTTCTATGTTGAATCTGATTGTAATTTGATTTATTTTTTTCCACCAAGGCTGAAAACTTAGGTGATGGTTCAATGTTCGTACTCGTGGATGTGCTAGTTGAAACTTTCTCAAAATATTCTAGTTAGTGTTCACAACATGGAGTGAGCGGTAATGGATGCATGGTTATAACAACTGCTTAACATTCAAATTTAGAATACATGCTAGATCCATTTCTCTCCACTCTTTTTCTTTCCACTTCCTCGTACTTGAAGAGTAATAGGCAGGCAATGTTTGATATGCACATGCTATTCGTTGTTTTATTTGCATGTTAATTAAAAAAAAAAAAGATGCTTTTTAAAGAAGCACCTTTATGGAATAATTTGGAGCGTCACCTTAGGAACCGAGGGCTCTTACATGCTGATCTTTATTTGAATTGAAGATAGTTATCATGAAGTCTTCTTGTTGCTCCTCCAGAATGCTATCCTGAAAACGTCCCTTAGCGCTGCGGTTGAAGAGCAAAAGAAAGTTGATGAAAAAGTACTGAAATTGGCAGAAGAACTGAAGGTCTGTCTTTCAGGTTCCTCTTTTGTTTTTTATCGACATTATCTTAATTCTTATGTTTACTTATCATTAAGTTGCCATTTTTCTGTCTGCAGAAACAAAAGGAGGAACTCCATAAGAGAATTATTAAGCTTGAGAAGCAACTCAATGCAAAACAAGCAGGTGAAACAGAAGTTGAGCGATTGCGAGTGATTATTAAGCATATTGAAGCGGAGGGCGATCAGGAAGTTCTGGAAAACATTGACACACTCCTTAAAAATTTAAGTGAAAAGGAAGAAAAATATGAAGATTTAGTGTCATTGAACCAAACCTTAATTGTGAAGGAGCGAAAGAGCAATGATGAGCTGCAGGAAGCACTTAAAGAATTGGTTAATGTATGTAAGGAGGCCTACAATGGCTTATTGTTTTGCATGATATTGGAGTATATCTGATTTAAACTGTAAATAGAATGATTCATTATAAATACAAAGACTATTAATGACATATTGTAGTGTGTTTTTGAGTGTTTAGGTGGGGGAGCTGTACAACAACTCATGTCCTTCATTATGAGCTCATTCCATCTACTTGAATATACATGCACATTATACCACTAGCCCTAAATGGTTTACAGAATTTACTTAAAAGATATTTGACAGGGTATATTAAAATTTTTCTTTCCTTTTTCTGGATTAAAATCTCTTTTTGGTGAGTTGAGGACTTTGGCTGGCTTCGGCATTTAATGAACAAGATTTGAGGAATTGACAATAAAATTTCTCTATAGGGCTTGAAGGAATTACCTAGAAAAGGTCCTATTGGTGTTAAGAGGATGGGGGAGCTCAACAGCAGACCGTTCTTTGAAGCAATGAAGAGGAGATATAATGAGGTAGAAGCTGAGCTGAAAGCTTCTGAATTGTGCTCGTTGTGGGAGGAGTACCTTAGAGACCCTGAGTGGCATCCCATTAAAGTTGTTGCCATAAATGGGAAACATCAGGTCTGCTTTTCTTATTCTGATTCATGGCATCAGGTCTGTTTAAACCCATTTTACTAAATAAGAAGAGAAATAATTTGGCTTCCATTTGTTTTAGTTTCTACCACAGATATGTTGTGATGTGTACTTTGGGATTCTGATCATTTTGTGAGAATTTATTTGATATATGACCAATGTAGTGGACACCTCAGAGATTTAGCATTCTGTATGTCTTCTCTTGTTCCTATTGCAGTCTGTTTGGAACTTGATTTTAGTTCTTTTCCTCATCTGTGGCATAAACACATAGGCTACTATTGGATACTTTTGGCAGGGCCAGATCTCTGGTGGTTCTAGGGTGGTCAGACGAACACCACTATATATATAGGTCAAATCTTAATTTATATTGGTATATATAGCATTTTGAACACCCTTAAAAACAATTGAGAGCAGTAGCTCAGTGGCAAGGGTGTGCACAAAGCTTACATGGTGCTCAAGTTCGATTCCTCGCTTCCGCATTTTGTTTTTAATTTTGTGGGCTGCTTTCTAACTATAACATATAAAAAGACGCAAGAATTTGGCGTGGAGAGAGCAGCAGCTCAGCGGCAATAGTGTGCAGAAATCTGCAGGTCACTCAAGTTGGATCCCCCATATCCACATTTTTCTTATTTACCTATTTTTGCTTTAATTTACTATCCAATATTTGAACACCCTTCATGAAATTTCTGGCTACGCCACTGATTTTCAGAAGTAATATTATGCATATCAATTTGTCACAAACTTGTGATTAGATGTTGACTATGGATAGATAATATTGATGGAAAAATGTTGATCAGTCATTGGTAGAGATTTGGTGTGCTGTAGAACTGTCTAATTTTATCATGCATCTCATACTAGTTGATCTAAATATATTCATATATATATATGTATCATGCATCTTTATAGGTAAGAATATTCAAGAATGTAGATTGTATGCATTTGTTACTTTCTGAATAAAAGAGCAAACTAAACACACTTGAATTTCTTACTTGATCTGCTTTTCACCAGTTTTTTCTATACCGGGCGGTTTATATATTAAAATTCTGTTGATGCTGTTTCAGGCTGTAATAGACGATGAAGATGAAAAACTGAAAGACTTGAAGAGAACTTATGGTGAGGGAGTGTATAAAGCTGTTACAACTGCTTTGACTGAGATTAATGTATATAACCCAAGTGGAGGATACGTCACTTCGGAGTTGTGGAATTATGAAGCTGGTGAGAAAGCTACTCTGCAGGATGGAGTTACTGTGCTGCTAAACCTCTGGAAAAAGAAAATGACACTCGACTGAATGTTGGATGCTTCCTTGTGCTTTACCTAACGTTGTTTAGGTACTACCTTTCTCTTGCTATGATATCTTAATCGGTAACAACTTCACATTTAAAGGATGTGAGTTCGGACACCAAAAAAACGAGCACACAGAAATATCGTGAGTAGACAAAAAGGAAATGATTATAGCGGAATACTTGATTTAGAAATATTAAAATATCATCTTCACAGTAGCATTTATGCTCTTCCATGTTAATAGTTTTCATGATACTCCAATGCACTGCTTAGACACTACCTCATGTCACATCACATTCCATTCGAGCAGAGATTTGAACTGCGTGGGTTTTGAATTGTCGGATACTGACCTCTAGTTCTAGTAACTGAATTCAAAATTTAAGTTGTGTACATATTTAGTGGATTTCCTAATACATATTACAACCTTTGATTCAAAGTTACTGGCTTCTGCCAAACCCGTAACTTGAGGTCTACCTCCACCTTGCATTCATGTTCATTTATTTGCATAATGAATGAAATTTTCGCTGTTTTTTGCTTCTCCTAATTTAAACAATATCTCGAATAGGCTGGTTTTCTGATCAGTTCAGTGCTGTTTTTCTTTTGGTAAAAGGTTAGAGGAGCTTCACACTTGCATCTGTCATGTAAAGTTGCATTTCATCTTAGAGGAGCACATACATGTCATTGATATAGCCGTGGACAGACGACTGAAGTGGAAAATTGTATAAATATGGAGCTTAAGCTGGAGAGGAGCACGAGCTTGAACTCGAGCTGCTAAACACAGGTTGGTTGTTTTCTAAATTCGCGTGTCTTGTGCTCGATTTGTAGATTGATTAGATGAACTTGAATAGAGATGAAGCAGCACTATAGTTCAGTTCTTGTTGCAGAAACATATAGATGTTGAACACCCTGGCAAAGAGTTGATTGAGATATGCCAGTAGAATATGGAGAAAACTTCCAGTCCTTTTATCATCTTTTTCGTTATATTTTAATAGAGACGGGTTCAAATGGAACGCCATTGGATGATGAGTATTCATATAGCCGATCTCAACAAGATTTGAGATTCGAACCATGATTGTTACTGTTGTAATGTTCATATTATGAGTAATTTTAGGTGCTTCTTTACTTTCACTGAAGCAATCAACAATGACTTTGGAGTCATTTGCGAGTTTACAAGCTTGATGAATCTAGAGCGCATCTAGAAGAGTAGAATCAGTTAACGTCCAAAATGATCTGATGTCAAGAAAACTTGGTTGCCTATATCACATTTCTTGGTTCTTGTGATTCTTCTCTAGACCTTGCTATCGTTTGATGTTTTGTTCATCGGACTGTCTTTTTCCTATAAAGAGGAAAATTTGTTACTTATTATTCTATATCAATAAATATTTTCCACGTGTTACTCGGTATTTGTGTCTTGACAGGAAGTAGTTACTTGTTCGTGAAATTAGTTGAGGCGCGTGTAAGATGATTCAGACATTAATTTCTTCTTAAGTTAACTTAATTTAATTATTCAACTCAACAAGATGAAAGAAAAGAACAAAATCTTTAGTTAGCGTTTGATCATAAATTTTTGGTCAAATTTTAAAAATTCATCTTTAAACACCTTTTGATCATGGAATTTAATTAAATTTGTCAAATTTTAATATTTTCAAGTTTTCAAAAATTGATTTGGAATTTCCACTCATAAAATTTTAATTATTTTTCGAATATAAAATAAAATGCATGTTTATACATAACTTCAAAGATTTAAAATTTTAAGTTGCAATATGACCAAACAATAAGTCTTTTCATTAGTAAATAAAACTAATCAGACGTTTTGAGTTAGAGTCTTGATAATATTCTACTTAATACGAATTCAGATTAATCAAATCAGTGAATTTTCGATAGAGATTGATGCACTTTTTTAATATTATTTTGAAGGAAATGGACAAGTAAGCTATAACTAATAGCCACTCATTTATTTTAGTAGCTTCTAGGCTTGTAGGTGGATAGAATTTTTTATTTTATTTTATATATAATTATTTTATATATATATATATATGATCTTCTTTAATTAAATACAAAATTTATAATATAATTTAGCTTGTTTGTACAATGAAGAGTTTTTAAAAAAAAATAATTTCAGCGATAATGCTTATAGTAGAATGTTAAATATTCTTTCATTCTTGATCAACAGTTCTGAGTTTAAGATCGGTGTATTATCGTATAAAGTTTCTTTTGTCAAAAATATTTTATCTCTAATATGGTTTTTTTTTTTTACGTGAATTCAAATTTAATTAGATATTAATATATATATATCATATATTAGGTGATTTATTTTATTTTATTTTATTTTGCTTTTTTCATGAATTGTGATTGAGACTTTCATGTTAAATATTCTTTTATGCTTTTTCCAAAATGGACCAAATTCTTTTTTCTTTTTATTTCATTATTGGTATGGCTAGCTCCACCTGTCCCATTTTGCCTCTAAAAATATTAAATGCAAGTTTAGATATAAAAATTATTTAAAAAATATTTATTTTTAACTTGAAATTATTTTTAAAATGATTTTCTCTATTTTTTTCATCTCTTAGTGACTCGAACTCATAATTTTGAAATTGAAGGCGAAGAATGCTTATAAATCATTCCTTTTTTTTTGGAGTAATAATTTAGAATAAATAAATTATAAAAATAATTTCTAAAATTATAATAATTTTTTGAAATAATAAAAATTATACAAAAAGACACTAAAATTTATATTCACAAAAAAAAAAGATAAAACAAAATAAGAGAATATACCAAAGTCTATAATTATATGCCACAAAATCTTTTTTGGAGTTGGATGGGGTAGACCATGAGCTCATTGGTTTTTTTATTGACCACCAAAAATAATAATATTAATCCAAGGAATATATGATATATATATATATATATATTTATTTATTTTTTTACCACTAAATTATAATAATTTAATTATGATAAATTAGCATAATTTGATGTAAATATTAAGTATATTTTTTTTTAATAATTAGATGATTAATATTTTTTTAATCTTAATTAAAGATCTTAAATCATTTCTTGAAATAAATGAGAATTCAGATTAATCGGATGTTAAGATGAAAGTCATATCCGTCATTTTAATTAATTGATAAATTAAAATTAATTTATGGATAAAGACATATTATATATTTATTACACTTTTTTTTATTTTCTCGATATTCAATAATTATTTTGCGACTTTAACTAAATTGAATTATCATTTTATTTCCATATTTATCAATTTATTTTAATTTAAATATCAAAATATGAGTATATCCATGCACCTTAATTCAATATTAAATTAAACTAAAAAATTAACAGTTCTTTAAATTTACAATTAAATACACAAAAATAAAAAGGGAAAAAAAAAAGAAATATAGAGGTCAATTCAACTACCACGTGCCTATTAAATTCATTTATTTTCTTTTTTATGTTTTACTTAAATAAATACAACTCCTTACATAAATATTCGAATTGAAATTCATGGTCTAAAATAAGTAAATTCAGAATGAATTATTATGTTTTATTTAGTATATTTTAATATTTTTAATATATATATATATATATGCAACATATATGATTCGAAATATAATTCGTTCTAGATTCAAGATAAATAATAATGTGAAAAGATTTTTTTTAAAATTTATATTTATCCTAATATTTTCAATCATAAAATTAGAAATTTATGTTTAAATCGATATTTCAAATTCGTTTTATTTGTTTATGTTTTAGTGGATAGAATTTTTTCGTATATAAAATTAATCAAGATATATATAAATTGATCTGAATTATAATTATATATATTTATATTTATTAAAAAAAAGTGTTGAGTTGGCTATAAATTATAAACGTGGCATGGTATAAAATAATTGTGACGTACCAAATTCTATCTCCTTTGCTTCTCTAAAAAATAAAATAAATAAATTGGCAAATATGATTTGTAATTTAGAAAAAAATATATTATATTTTTCATTTTATAATGTTTAGATTTTATATTTACTAAAAGTTTGATTAAATTTAGATTTATGCCTAATAAATAATAGGATTTTTTTAATTCTAATAGTTTAAATTTGAAATATCTCATTAAAAATCGAGAGATATTAATTATTTGATCACAATTCCATATTAGTATAAATTTAAATTAGTTAATTTGGAATAATAATATCTTTATATTTTTTGATAGTAAAGGTGTTATTTTAAAATCTAACATGAAAATTTGCAATCGCTAATATTTGTGTATATTCGATAAATATAATATTTGAAATTTAAATTTAGAATCTCGAAGTAAGTTTTGAGTTCCTAAATCATTAGTCAATTCATAATATTGCGATTGGAGTATTCAAAATCTATATACGTACATTAAAATGAAAAGTCACCTTATATATTCAGTGTAATACTTGTTCTGTTCAATTTTAGTTGTCATTTTTTAATTTTTAGAGTCAAATTATATAAATTTTAACTAATATTTTAAGATGTATTTTTATCATATTAATAATACTTTTTGTATAGTTTTTGAATATTTAATTTTTTATTTTAAAATATCAAATTAATTTAATCTGATTAAACTTTAAAAATTAATTAAATTGACTTTCGAAAAGTAAAAAACATAACAATTAAAATGCAACGAAAAGAGTAGTTTGCTGAAAACAGTCGAGTGAACACTCTTATCCCTTCCTAAATCTATCTCGAATAATTCGTAAATCGCAAATTATGCGTAAGACTTTGATGTGATAAATTCTTTTGAGAAAACATAAACTACAAAAATCAATCTCTTTTACGATATATCATATATTACACCAACTCAGTCATTTTTACGAGCATCAAATTTGTAAGATTAAAATAAATAAAAATAAAAAATTCGATAAGATTCCAATGAATTTGGTGAGTGTGGTCCTACTTATCTTTCTTCTATCCTTTTGTGGGGTTTATGATTTTGACATCCATTAAAAAAAATTTATATATTTTTTAATAATCATTAATTAAGAATATTATCTC
>JBCEWC010004542.1:10994-27017 GCA_038996855.1 Solanum aculeatissimum
ACTAAATATTATTAAATATTTTTACATCATTAATCAAGAAACACAATATTATCTCACTAAATATTATTAAATATTTTTACATCATTAATCAAGAAACACAATATTATCTCACTAAATATTATTAAATATTTTCACATCATGAAACACAATGTAATATATCAATTATTTTATTTATTAGTTTATTTCTTTTAAAAAAATAATGAGCATATGTCTAATCTAAATTTTTCGAGATATTTTATTTGAAAATTATCATTTTAATCTATATTTTTTAAATTATTTTTTACACATATTCTTACTTCTAAACAATTAATTTAATATGTGTGATTTTTGAAGTTTAGTAATTAAGATAATAAAAATATCATATGAAAATTATCAATTACAAATCTTAAATAAAGATTAACAAAAATACATGATTTGGTCAATTATAAGAAAGAACCTTTAATAAAGGGAAAAAATATTATAAGATGGAACCTTTAATTAAAAAAAAATATAGAGAATATACACGTGGTGGAAGAACAACCTATACTAGGTAAGAAATGGGATAATAATATAAATTGCGATGGACTGATTGAAAATCTTTCACTTTTAATAAGAGATTAATTTCAGGTTCGGGAGAATCTGAATAGTTCAGTTGGTTGACTACCTGAACTATCACCTTGTTGGTGAGGGTTCAATTTCCCGCATGGTAATTCTCTTTCCCATTTCCTCTTCCCTATCCACAATTTTTTTTTTTTAAAAACAAGTTTAAATTTTCGAAAACAAAAGTAACTCATTGAAAAGTATCGACTTTAAGAATAAGAGATTAATTTCAGGTTCGGGAGAATCTTACTAGTTTAGTTGATTGACTACCTGGACTCTCACCTTGTTGGTGAGGGTTTAATTTCCCGCATTGTAATCCCCCTTCCCATTTCCCCTTCCCCTACCCCCAATTTTTTTAAAACAAAAATCAAGTTCAAATTTTCGAAAACAAAAATAACTCATTGAAAGCATCGACTTTAAGAATAAATTCTATAGTGCGCAATTCAACTATGATAAAACTCGAATATAAATATCGAACACAAATTTATTTTTATTTTTTTAAAAAAGGAGATGGGATGATGAGAGAATAGTGGTGGTGAGCAAAGAAGAAGAGTTAAGATATAATTGGTCTACACCCCTTTTAACTCATCAAACACTCATGTCCTTTTAACCAAAGTGGTCCCTTTTTTTAATAAATAAATAAATTTGATGTTTCGATATTTGTGTCTTTTGAAAATAACCTTTCTATCTTTATGAGATAGTGGTAAAATCTATGTATATTTTATCCTTTTCAAATCTTACTTGTGAGATTCCACTGGATATGTTATTGTTATTATTTGATATTTTAATATTTGCATTGTAGTATGATTAATTTGAATTTATATTGGATGAGATCTGAGATACTGTTATTTATCAAGAATATTTATATAACTCAAAATTTAAAATCAAGATATCTGATTAAGATAAAAGTAATTCTATTCGTTGTACTACATTTGTTGGTGATCGATTTTAGTAAGATTTAAGTTAAATGCACTTTGTAACTTTTTCTTAAATATGGTTTTCTTTTTCTTTCTTTAAAATCTATTTCAATTTATGTAATATTGTTTGGTTGAATATGAATTTAAAAAAAAAATACTTTTAAAATTTTGATTCAAAATTAAGTATTTTTATGAAATTAAATCACTAACTAAAAATAAAATATATTTTTTAACATTAAATCATTTTTAAGTATAAAATTAATAAAAAACTTTTTAAATAATAAATTTAAGATGAAAATAATTCTAATCTTCTTCACTTCACCTAATTTAGCAATAAGCTCATGATAATTTATGAGAAAATGTACTTTTTAAAGATAAATAAACCCATAAAATAATATTTCTATAAATGCACCAAAAACAATTAAAATGAAAGCATCCCTTTTATTTGAATAAATTGTTTTACTAAAATATTCAATTAATTATATTTAGTACTGAGATAAATTATTCTTAATTCTGAGTAAAACTATAATTCTAAGCTAACTTATTTCGAGATAAAAAATATTAAAATGATAAAGTACCCCTCAAATCCTTTCACATCCTCTACAACGACTTATTATTAAAAATTATATAATACATACTCACTCTGTTCATTTTTACTTGTCGCTATTTCGTTTTTCAAAGTCAACTTTGACTAAACTTCAAAGCTAAATTAAAGTAGCTTGATTTAATATTTGCAATCTAAAATTTAGATGACTTAAAATTATACGACAAATGTTATAAGTTACAATTCTTTTCATATTAACTTCGATAAATGAAATAGTGACAAATCAAACATTAATACCCTATTAATTAAGTCCGATACAATTTCTCTTCAAACCAACAAACTCATAGGAGTTTAAATCGAGACCACTTATTAAAGACGAATAACAGTATCATCTATTACACCATATCTTTTTGGTAGTAATTATTAATTCAAAGATAAAAGTATAGTAATCCTTTTTTTTTATTTAATTAAAATAAATAAGTAATTTTTTTTTTAAATTTTTTAAGACAAGAATTATTTATTTATTTTTATTGTATAAAAGAGAGAGAAGAGAGAAGGGGTTTTAGCATTGTTTTTCTTTTTCTTTTTTAAGTTTACCAAACCCAGAGGTTTTTCAATCCTGTCCACAAAAAAGTGCAGAGTTACAGAGAAACTACAAATTCTTCATCTTTTTAGCAAAAATTTCATGGCTTGAAAAATCAAAATTCTGATATACAATTCATAGATTTCTAGTCAGGTAATTTTTTTGAATTTTTTTTTTGGTTTTTTATGGTGTATTTTATGGATTTTTTTTGGAGAATTTGTTAGATGTAATTGTTGGTGTAAGGGGTTTATGGGTTTTTATGGTGATGGAGGTTGGTTGAGTTTTTGGGTGAAATTCAGGTTGATCACGTGGAGATCTGATCGGATTTGCTGAATTTTGTATGGTTTTTAAGTTTTATTGTGTGGAATTTGATGTTTTTAAGCTCAAATCGGTGAGGTAATTGGATTTTGGAGGAGAATTGGAAGTGGGTTTTGTTTTGTAGTTGTTAATGGTGAATCGGAAATGAAGCAGATTGGTTGAATTTTTTTGAGAATTTGAAGTCAAAATTATGAAACTGGAAAAAAATTGTGTTTTTTATTCTGAATTGTTGTTGATTGGAAATTGGGTTTATAGAGATGGATCTTGTATGTAACATGGAATGTTTTTCTTTAAAGTTCTTAGAAGTTTTTTTTTTTTTGTGGGGTGGGGAGGTGGGGGGGGGGGTCTGGTTTGTTGCATTTTTGTGGTGCTGATGACTTTTTGAAGGACAGTGATTTGTGTTTTTTGAGTTGTATGATTACCATTTTAGCATATGTAGACTTGTAGCTCGTGGAAGGATCTCGGATTTTGTGTATATATGTTTCGTGATGTTTGTTTAGACATATGGTTTACGTGTATATGTGGATCAGCTAAGTGCATTTGAAGAGAACGACAACATACTTGATGTAATCTCACAAGTGGGGTCTCAGGAGGTTGGATGTACATAAAGCAGACGTGGGTAGATAGACTGTTTTCCACGGACTCGTAGTTTATGTGAAAAATATGTTTGCTTTATGTAATGGTATACATTTTTGCTGTGCCTTTATGTAATGTATATCTTGTCTTTAGTCAATGCTTTATGGTATGATTGATAATAGCCTTTTTTTTTTGGGTGTAGATTGGTGAAATTACTGACATTGGTTCATTGGATCGGGTGATCACATGTTGGCATGCTTCTGAAGATATGGTGTATAAGAAGAAGCTAGATTTTGGTTTCAATGGCTTTCAAGTTCCAGTTATACCTAAAGCTCCTAGATCAGTTAGAGTAAGGATGCTGAAATTGTTAAATTGTCTGATCTTTTACAAGTCTTGTATTTGTATACTTTTCTAAATATCGTCTGCGATTCTGAATCATTTCAGAGGAGACGTTCCTGTAAAAAATTGGATGACGATCAAATTTGTGCATTTGAATTATTGGCGGCTGTTGCCGGGAAGCTTTTACTGGAGAGCGAAAGCTCTGCTTCCAGTAATGCAGCAGAAGGGAAAAATGAAATTGCTGATGGAAGGGATGGTATTATAAGGGAACAAGTGGAAGAAGGTAAAGCTGTTAAATCAGAGTGCCTCGACCAGGGGAGTAGCGTAGAAAGTGCTTATATACCAGTAACTGCAGCCCAAGAGCAGAATTTGAAACATGATTTCGATAAACCTTATCATGCAGAAAATAATTATTTCTTGGAGCATACTTCTACTGTTATAGGTTCTGAAACTGACATGAAGTTGGAAAACTGCAAGGAGGTCAATGTAGCTGATGGAAAATACCATCCCCAAATTGAAGGTGAATCCTCTAATCTCGAGGATCCATGTGATAGTAAAATCAGGACAGGAACTCTAAAGCGCTCAGCTGATGACAGCAAGCAGATTGAGGACATAACTGTGACTAACACTTGTAGTGTAAAGAATCCAATCAAAGAATGTGTTAATAACAGTGGCTTGGTTAACGCAGCCGGTAGTGTACAGTTACCCTTGTACAGGGGTTTGGTTCCTAGTGCCTCTTTTGTAAAGCAAAGGAACAGTGTAAAGTTAGGTATTAGAGATGATGACGAAAATTCTTTCGACTGCTATAGATATAGCACCAAGTTAAGGGCCTTTAGGACGACATCACGACGACTTGGATACAGAAGAATAAGGAAGATGTTGAAATCTCGACACTGGAAAGTAGCTCCTAAGTTGAAGGAATATAAGCGATCTTACACAAGTAAGTGGAGGATATACCTCTGAAATTTGAGCTAGCTTAAGTTTTTCCTATACTTGTTTCTATCGTCTCTTCATGTCATTTTCTAACTGCATGGATTTGGTGGTTTAGATGGTGGAGTGGAGTCCTTTTACCTCAGTAGGAAAAGCGTACGTGCACGCAAAAGATGCCAACTTGAAGTTCCTTCCAAGAGAAGGAAATTGAACGACCATGGCTTTGCTGTTGCATATTACCAGGAGGCCAGTAGCGAAAGTGTTACAAATTCACCTGACAAGGAAATCAAACGAGACATTAATACCTCCCATGCCATCCCACCGAGAGGTCAGTACTTTACTATCGACCTTGCAATTGAAGATCCTGGTGGTTTATGTAGTCATACCAAGTAATATTCTGTATTTCTTTACAGGAACCGCTGATCCAGCTCCGGTTAAAAATCATCGCAAGGCGGACCCTAATGGTAAGAGATTTTGGATTTTATTTGTATTTTCGATTTTTGCTCTTTGATACCATGCATTTTTACCTCCTAGAACTTTTAACATTAGTCCGATTTATCCTTTCAGTAAAATTTAGCATCAAGTCCTTCAAGGTGCCAGAGCTTTACATAGAGGTTCCTGAAACTGCAACAGTTGGCTCACTGAAGGTATTCAGGGTTTCCTCTTTTCCATCTTCTTCTCTGATGTATAAAATAGTACCCAACCTCCCTAGTCCGACTAAGAAACTTCGGTTGATGATTTATGCACGTGCAAATGTTGAAACTTACTGTTCTTACTGCATCTGTCAGTAAATACTAAATACAGTTATTTATTTAATCATTTATTATCTCTCTGAAGTTGCTTGATTAAGAATTCTCTGATATGCAGAAAGCCTACATTTAATTTCAAGGAATGATAATGTCTGCTGTCGTAATTAAATTGATTTGTGATGAAGTTAGAAAGTTTTCTTTGTAAGGATTTGAAGTTCCGACAGCTAAATGCTAATTTTCTTCCGTGCAGAGAACAGTGATGGAGGCAGTTACAGCTATCCTGGAAAGTGGATTACGGGTTGGGGTGGTTCTCCAGGGAAAGAAGGTCAGAGATGACAATAGAACTCTGGAGCAGGCTGGCATTTCCCAGAATGGCAACCTTGATAATTTGGGTTTCACTTTGGAGCCTAGATTCACCCAAGTTTCTCCATCATCATCTCCTGATAAACTTCCGGCTTCAGCAACATATGTTGCAGATCAGGAACTAACTAGGTATGATCGAAGAATACTGTTATGTTTTTGCATAGTGTTGCTTTGGATAGTTATCACAGAAAAGCTAGTTGCAAATTTTTTTGCCTACCATTTAGGAAATTGACTGGGTGTAGGCTAATTAATTATATTTATGCTCAGGCGGCGACCTAGTCCTATATTAGAATTGGGGATTCACGATGCTTTGTCAGACACTCTAGAGACTGAGATGGGCAAGTACAACGAGAATAACCATTTATCAGAGCTATCTCCTACAAATCCTATTGATCCATCAACTGATGTATCTATTCCAGATTCTAGAGCCTTGGTCATAGTTCCTCCCGTTAATGCAGAGGCACTTGCTATGGTTCCTCTGAACCAAAAAAGTAAGCGTTCTGAACTTTCACAACGTAGAATACGGAGACCATTCTCAGTTGCAGAAGTAGAAGCGCTAGTTGAAGCTGTGGAGCATCTTGGAACTGGAAGGTGCGAGATCTTTAAATCTTCTTTTCAAGCAACACAGTTTAGAGTTTGTTGTCCATTAGGGAACTGCATTTCTTATTATCTCTGATAATGCAGGTGGCGTGATGTTAAAATGCGTGCTTTTGATAATGCTGATCATCGAACTTATGTCGACTTGAAGGTTAGACATCTTATTGGTGCCATTATATTGTTTCTGAAATTCTAATGTAGCAGGAACATGTGTTTCATTTGCATGCATTATGCCAGTTCTCCAGAAAATGAATTTGTTTTTACACACCCTTGATGTTATAACATATTGTTCTTAGGAAATAATTGTCATGGTCTCATTATCGTTTGGACTCTGCATCCCACATGTTAGATACCCACAAGTTCTAAAGATATTTTTGTATATATAAAATGTCGTTTCTTTTCTTTTCAAGTCCATGTCCAGTCAAATACCGCTATGTAAAATGAAATGGAGGGAGTATTTAGTAACACGAGAAAAGGTTCCCTCTTCATATGACAAGATGCTTCCCCATATTTTGACTATCCATAGTTTTATTGATAAATTGTTATTCTAATGGCTTAGTGAATCTTATGACAGCTCTAAATGATTGCCTAGAAAAGCCAAAGGGGAACATATGAGTTGTTCTAGATTAAGCAAAAAGGGAACATATGAGTTGTTCTAGATTAAGCATAGATCTCACTAATTTTTAATCTTTATTTAGCAAAAGCTAATGATTGTTCCCATCATCCATGTGATGTGTGGTGCTTTGTTTATATCAGGATAAATGGAAGACATTAGTACATACAGCAAGCATTGCCCCTCAACAACGAAGGGGCGAGCCTGTTCCCCAGGAACTTCTGGACAGAGTCTTAGCTGCCCATGCCTACTGGTCTCAGCAACAGGGGAAACATCATGCTGAACCTCTCAAAACTCCAGATGCAAAAGCGCAGAAAGTTGGCGCTTGAAGGAATTCGTCGAATAGTCAAAGATGTAAAGAACATATTATATTAGGTAACACGAAGAACACAACGCGAAAACTGTAAAAAAAGGATTCGTTCTGTTTCTCGTTAACTCGGGTTAGACTCACTGATTTGTTGCTAAGTCCCTTACAACAACTGTGACTTTGTAAATTGCTCAGGAATAAAGCAGTGTAGCAGCAGCAGCACATGCCTCTCTTAGGGTTTATTTTGTTTCTGTTTGGTTCTTTCATTTGGTGTTAATTAGTGTTATGGAAAGAATCAAATGTATTAATATGTACATTGGTACTAGTTCCAATTGATTTCTAGTGTAATTTCACTATTGTTTTTCAAGATCAGACTGTGTACAATAGACTCGATGTGATTTCATTCTTCGAAGCATTCATATGACATGATGAAAGTTTAGTACATCGAACTGTCAATCAATAGACATGATGTGATTTCATTCTTCGAACCCTTCATATGAGTCATGATGAAAGTTTAGTATATCAAGTTGTCAGTCAATAGACTTGATGTGATTTTCATTCTTCGAACCCTTCATATGACATATGATGAAAGTTTAGTATACCGAGCTGTCAGTCAATAGGCTCAATGTGATTTCATTCTTCGAACCCTTCATATGAGTCATATGATGAAAGTGTAGAGTATCGAGCTATCAGTGAATAGACTCGAATGTGATTTCATTCTTCGAACCCTTCATATGAGTCATATGATGAAAGTTTAGTATATCGAGTTGTCAGTCAATTTTCATATAATGAAAATTTAGTGTATCGAACTATCTTTTAGATAATTTATTTAAGATGAAAATGAAATCGAGTTTGAATAACTTCAAAAATGACATCTTTGTACCAAAGTGTACCTTCATTTGAAGATTTATAACTTTAATCTCATATATACAGTGTCATTATTCAAAAATAAATAAATAAATAAATAAATAAATAAAAGAGGATAATGAAAGGGATAAGGATTGAATATCCACACTTATTTTGAGAAATATATAAATATAAATAGGTGTCGGTGATATATATTTATCTCTTTTTTTTTCTCTTTTTAATAAAATATTTCTAAAAGGAAAGCCAAACAGCACGTTACGCCATGTGAGATTTATGACTTACTCTAAAGATTGCTTCTAAAGATAGGCAACTCATATTGTTAGGTCATTAGTCCGATAGTCGAGCGTTGTCTTGTTTATTCTTCTCTATTATCGATTGTAATAATATTTTTTTTATTTAAATTTGGTCATTATTTATTTTTTTATATTGTTTTGGAGATTTATTTTTTTTGGTCGTGAGTCTATCGCAAGCAACGTCTCTGTCTAGGTAAGGATAAGATTTGTGTGTGTACATATACTTTATCCTCTTCAAACCTCATTTTGTGAAATTAGACTCGGTATCTAGTGTAACATTTCATATCTCATATTTTAAGAAAATAATAGGCTATAATTTTCTTATAAGACGTGAACTTTTCATATAAAAGGAAAGAATTGAGTACGGCTTATTAGAAGAATATTGAATACCCGAGCTCCAACTTTGCTTGCGTTTTTCACCAGCGCTCGCCAGACGTATCACTCGTCCCGTATCTTGTATATGTTAGTTGAGAATTACTCGGAAATTCATTGATAATGACTTTTCCAGGTTCTAGAGAGGTTATACTCTTCTTTTTTATCGATCGAGTTGTTTTTCCTCATTCCACTCGTCCAACCCTCTTCACGAACTTGTATAATCAATGCCATAATTATAATAAAATTATTAGTAATTTTACATTTTAAAGAGTATTTTTTTATAAGGCGTTCGTTCGATTTTGATTTTAGGTCATATTTTTTAAAGTGCGATCGTTTCTTGAACCCTACATGATTGGTTAATTAATTATAGGATACCTTAATTTTATTCTTACAAAATTACTATACATCCAAACAGACAGACTGGTTTAGCAGCTTTTACTTAATTAAGTTATTTATAAATTATAATATAAAGTTTTTAGTTACAGATAACAACTACTTCATGCACATGCAAAAGTGCACCCTACTGACACATGAAACGAGGTGGATCTAGGAAGTCGAGAGGTGTTTATCTGAATTTTTTCGATAAAAAATTAGACTGTATATATAAAATAATTTTAATTTTCATCTTTTTATATAGATTTTGAATCCCGCAGACATAAGGCTAGTTTCAGATAACAACTAGTCCATGAACATGCAAAATTGAACCCTACTACTATTGACACATGAATCGAGGTGGATCTAAGGGGTCGAGAGAGTGTTCATTCGAGTTTTTCGATTAAAAAACAGATTGTGTATATGTAAAGTAATTTTATTTTTCATCTTTTTATATAGATTTTGAATCCTATAGACATAAGGTTAGTTTAAAGGTTCAAAACTAATCTCGAAGTTCAAATTAGTTCAAATACTAGGCGTTACATTTTTATTTTTCGAATCCTAGCTCATTGCGCACATGAATTTATTTAGCAGTGTATAATAATCTGAACTTTTAAATTTTTTGTCCGCAGCTCGTATTAGAACCTGACAAATTTGAATTCGTGCATTGTGATACTTATTTATGATATATAAAGTAATTTTATTTTTCATCTTCTTTTAATGTAATTTTTCGTTCGAAAATCGAAAGAAATATCCTTTTTACCAAACCAAACATAGATAACTAAATTGTAATGTCAATATATTTTGGCATAACACATATAAATATGCCTTTTAATTAGATTCCAGATGATATTTACGTTCTCTGATTTTGATTATGCACAAGTAAATACTTACGCTTATATAAAGTTGAACAAACAGCTAAGTACACACGTCGTCTCACACAAATTATTACGTAAAATGCGTGTGTATCTTATTTGCGCACATTCAAAATTGAAAAATATAAATATCAGTTGAGGTCAAACTCAATGACGGGTTTATGTTATTATCAAATGGATAAAAATGCCTTTCTAAATTAAGTCACTTGTCTATAATTGACAATGTATTTATGATCATAGCCATATTGTAGAGACAAAACCTGCAATGAAAAAGTGGTTATAATTGTAGCCTTTTGTAGGAATGATTCACGTCATCAGAAGATGTGGTACAGTGGATAGGACTGTTTTTTTAGAAGTTTCGAAGTCGAACCCTGAATATAAAAAAAATCTTGATAGAGAGTGCTTCATACCTAATGGAGCCTTACGTCAGACTCCGATATGAATATTGAATATCAGACACCGAGTGGAAAAAAAAGGAGTGATAGACATTTATCATGACTTTGAAGGTTGTTGGTCTTGACATCCTTTTTCTCATGGGATAATCATTGAGTGGATAGTGTATTGAAACTAATATTTCTACCTTTTAGTATAAATAAAATCTCTTAGATAACTATGAAAACGTAACGTTGTTAATAATAAGGCATAAAAGTACTTTCTTATATGTCAAAATTCATGTTGATAAATATTTTTTATACTGACGATGCATATAGGTTAAGTTTGTGCCTATAGAGGGCTCCGGTCTACTAGTATGGAAATTTCATTTTCAAGATTTTAAGTTCACCAAATTCATAATTTATTGTTTACTGAATTTGAGATAAATTATTTATTTATATATAAATAAAGCTAATCGATTCAATATCAGACATATAACAGGTATTGTAGATTCGCCCCTGATATACCCCACCACAAATATCCTCTTTTTATAAATCCACTCCCATCTATGCCTTTAAATTTTTGAATATATAAAAATAAATAAAAGGAAATGGTGAGGGCACCTTGTGAAAAAATTGGGCTAAAGAAAGGAAAATGGACACATGAAGAGGATGAATTATTGGTGAAATATATTCAAGCTAATGGAGTAGGTTCATGGAGGTCTCTTCCTAAAAATGCTGGTAATTAAATAAATATTATTATTTTTTTCTTTTTAATCATGTTAATATATGTAGCTTTTGGGGGGTGGGGGGGTGGGGGGGGGGGGGAGTTGATCATTCGGTGTTCAGTACCTGCTGGAATTTGATTAAATTTCATTTTACATTGGTCGTTGGAAATTTTCTATATTTGGACAGAGCTCTTTCTAATAAAGGCGATTTTGTATCTAGTAGGGTTTGGATTTGAGGCCTTTGATATCATAATAAAAATGTACTCGTCGCTCTACCAGAATCCTTGTTGATAATCATGTTAATAATCGGTCTCATATTTTTAGAAGTTTTTCTTTTGGGATAATTACAGTAGATGACTATTCGGCCAAAGTAATTATCAAAAAAATGATCATTTGTTCTATAGGCATGTATAAGTCAGTGTATATTTCATGTATAATCAAGCTATATTCAGTTTTTGAGTGTATAACAATATATATTCAGTGTATAACTCATACATAAATAATTTATATTGTATAATCAGTGTATATTTTCTATGACATTTGCAAGTTACATTGTATAGTCACTACATATTTTCTATCATTTTTTGGATATTTTTTATTATATAAATAAAACATGACTATACTTATTGTATATTAATTAGTTTATTATATATATTTAAAATTATTTCAATTTTTCCTTACCAAAAAAAATTTATGCCAATACTCAAGAGGACTAACTATCTTTCTCTTTATATACAATATATTTTGAAAGTTAATTTCTTATAAAATATTTTTTTATAATTACATTATAGTTATTTAATATATATTATGATTATTTACTAATTATATTAATTAGTCCAAGTGTTTAATTTTTACATGATTAAATGAAGGTTTATTAAGATGTGGAAAGAGTTGCAGATGGACAAATTATTTGAGGCCAAATTTGAAGAGAGGCAAATTTACTGCAGAAGAAGATGAAACCATTGTCAAGTTGCATAGCTCCTTGGGGAATAGGTCATTTTCTTCTTCTTAAAGAAAAAACATTGTTTGTGAAGATATCGTTTGGCTGTTATAATGAAATATTGTTATAATAATATATATAATATAACATGATAGAAAAGGTCCAAAGAAAATTTAATCATTATAGTGAGTTTGCTGTAGAGAGATCTGATGTGTATATGTACAAAATTTTAAGATTTCAATTTTATTTTAGAGATACATATCCTTTTCTTTTTGGTCTGAAAGAAAACTATTGTATTAATTAACTAGTAAATTGTTGATTGAAATGTATATTCCAATAGATGCATGACAATTAGGGGATTTCATGTTTTTATTGAATTATTATTGACATTTCATATTCTAGTATTCGAAATCAAGACATGCATTTTAGTATGTTTCGAAAAGATTGGCACATATGTTGTTTGATCAAACATTGTCACGCTTCTCATGATCACTTTCATGTTATGTGTTACAAGTGGTCATTGATAGCCCAACATTTATCTGGTCGAACAGATAATGAAATAAAGAACTATTGGAATTCTAGCTTACGTAGGAGAATTTATATCTTCAGGAACCTCAAAGAGCTTACTAAAACCACTTCAAATGTACCAAAAATTGTGGTTGATGGCAATGGTGATAAATCCTCGAGAAAACGAGACACAACTATAAGATCAAAAAGGGGTTCAGTTGGATCTTTTTTACCGAATAAAGATATTGTTAATGATATAGGTTCCTCTCAAAAAATCAACTCCTCATTATGTCTTGGAAGCAAAGAAGACAGTACAGTATTTGAAGGGGGTTCAATTGAATTTCTTTTGCCCGAAGATAATAATGTTGGTGATAGAGGTTCCACTCTAGAAAATGACTTATCATGTGTGGGAGGCAAGGATGGAGCTATATGGTCTGAAGGGGATTCGATTGAATTTCTTTTACCAAAAAATTGTATTGTTGATATAGGTCCCATTCAAAATCTAACTCTCCATGTCCTGGAGGCAAGGACGATGCTATGTGGTCTAGAGTGGGTTCAATTGAATCTCTTTCGTTGGAAGATATAGAAAACAACTCCTTATGTCTTGGAGGCTAGGATGATGTTACGTGGTCTGAAGAAGGGGGTTTATTTGAATCTCTTTTGCTGGAAAATTTAGAAATCAACTCCTCATATCCCAGAAGCACAAACAATGCCATGTAGTCTAAAGGGGGTTCAATTGAATCATTTATATTAGAAAATTATATCGTTGATATAAGTTCTAATCGAGAAACCAACTCCTCATGTCTTGGAAGCAAAGACGAAGCTACGTGGTTTGAAGAAGGGGGTTCAATTGAACCGTTGTTGATGGAAAATTATATTGTTGATCTAGGTAAATTGATACATCTTATTTAGATATGCTCTCATTTATTTCATTTCATTTGAAGGTGTTCGACTGCGTGTATGATGAATTTGTAAAAGAAAGAAAGAAAGATTTTTTTGAAACTTATCCACTTAAACATATCATGACTTTCTCTTTTATATATTAAGTAGAATTTCAAGTTTTCGAATCTTCTTATTAGAATTTCTGACTCAGGGACTAGCCATGCAAAAATATGAACATCATGCAAAATTAGAGACACATGAACCAAGAAATGAAGAAGAACAACAAAGACATTCATGTGATACCTAAACAACAAGTGTGTAATGGAGTATGGACCTTTGAGGAACAAGGACAACAAATACAAGGACCACATGAACAAAACAAAGTAAATGAAATTGTACTTCTACAACAACAACATAATGATTGTGTGTATAATTTTGATAATAATTGGTTTGATTTTAATTTTGATTATTTCTTAGAAGTAGAACATGGAGTTTAGACCCATTGAAAAGTGTACACCTTAGGAACATGACATGTTACTTTGGCTATGAATAGAACTCTAGTAAACTCCACTTGTTTTCATTAAATTTTAGGAAATTTGTATTCATGTTTAACTCATTTACACAAATAAAATTATTAATTAGTAATTCAAAAAGCTTCATCTTCTTAATTTGCTCACCGAATGTATCAAAATGTCATTTTATCTTATCGTCTTAAACATGACAGATAGAAAATAAAAATTTAAGAATTTTCATAAAAAGAGATATTCTTTTAAACGGATTTAAAAAAACTGGAGAAACAAATTGAAACAAATAATCAAGACTATTGTTTTAGCAACCCTTGGCCAAGCCACTATATATCATTTTCATACTATAAACCTACATTGCTCAGATTTTTCAGAAATATCGTCAACAAATGCATGTCGGATCCTCTTATCCAAATTCCATCATAACATATATATAACTTTGTAAACCAATCAAGATCATATATTGTATAATTACAATAAACATGAATTACAACACATTACATTGAAAAGAATTGTATATATATATACCTCATGTTTTAAACAAAAAGTTCATCCAAAAAAAGAAAAGAAAAGAAAATGAAGTCTCACATATTATAAAACCTTCATCAATTTCGTTCACATTGCTAATTTCAAATTCCATAATCCGTCATAATTGTGTATGATGGATATATAGTCTTATCTGTCATAAATATTCCGTCACAAATTTGTATTTTAGCGATGATGCACCATGGAAGAATATTTATTCTTGATCCAACGCAAGCTTTCACGTATAGAATTCTTGATTTTACCTTCAATTGTATAAGATTTGTAAGAAGCAACACGTTTTTTTCTCTTTTCTTCTAATTTCTTGTATTGTTTTGTTGGTAATTTATGTGAATTTTTATTAGGTTTTGAAGATGATATTTCAATTTTTGGTGGATCTTCCATTTCATCATGAGATTTCAATTCTTTAAATTGCATAATTGATTTGAGTATTTCAATTTTTAGTTCAATTTGGTAATATATATATAGATACAATAAAATATAATGGATGAAGGATAGGAGTCGTGTGAGATGAAAGTCTCATGCACGATTTTGAATGAGAGAAAGAAGTGAGGAATCTTCTTTTCCACTTGACTATCCCACTCCAGTAGTTATTTTTCTTTCTCTTACTTCAAAAGTAGCTGATTCAGCTTTAACCACTCAAATTTTTGATATTTCTTTTTATTTCTCATCAAACGAGAGGAAAAGAAAAAAAGTGAATAGAGAAATGTTTAAAGGAATTTTTTTTAAAAAAAAATTAATTTACTTGTGGTGGTAATGTTTTGTTTGACTAAATAAAATATATAGAGAGTAGATGAAAATGAGAAATAATGTGTGGTGAATTTTTAATTAAGTCTAATTTAATCTTTAATTTTAATCGATTTTAAGGTTCTTTAATTACATTGATGTAATGTATGTTTTATATCTATTATTATATATTTTTTATGATTTATCTATCTATTTGTAACTTTTTATTTTATTTTTTTGAGTAGAAATTCAAATTGTGGTTATAAAAAGTAAATAATAATATGTTAAAATTATTGAGATTGAGCGGGTCAAATTGGGTGGGTCATGACCCAACCCGGATTTTAGCCCATTTAAGCCCAACCGGTTTGAGCCCAAAGTAAATTTGGACAGGTCATAACCAAACTCAATTTCTATTGGCTTAAGTCATATGCAGCCCCTTAAACTCGTCAACATATTTCACTTAGACACCTTAATTTAGTCTTAGTCCTATTAGACACCTAATATGTTCAAAAGTGATTTCTATTAGATACCAAATAATGACATGGCAAAAAAAGTGTTTTTCACACTCCATTGGCGCGTAGAGCCATTAAAAATAATTTCTTTTT
>JBCEWC010004543.1:0-27011 GCA_038996855.1 Solanum aculeatissimum
TGGGTAATGGAATCAAGACATTATTTCACAATTTGAAAGATATTTCATCATAAATCATGTAGAAATCCATGAATAAGCCACAATGCATGTTACCCATGCTTAATTAAATCATGAAACGGGACTTGCAAGTTGATCAATAAGGGTTTAAATAATCATCCATGAATTCAAATGTAAAATCAAGTTCAAATCACCTAATAACTTCAGCACTCAAGTCCCAATACTAATCGACAACAATATCAGAAGAACCCATAACTTAATTGAAAACTTAAAATCAAATTTAAAGAGCTAGGGTTCATAGTATCTTCAAGGATTAAAGAGGATCCTATAATAAAGTCCCACATACCTTAGATTCACCAACAATTTGCAAGGTCAAACTTGGTCAAGGTCTTCTTCCCCAATTTATACAAGCTTTCTTCAATGGAGGCCAAGAGAGTTTTTGAATTTCTAAAATGAGTGTAGGAGATTTTGAATAGATGAATGAGGGTTTGGGGGATTCTTTTAGGGGTTTAGGAGACCTTAGTATACCTAAAAGGGGATTAGGAAAAAGTTAAATCACGAAATTACTCTTAATGAAATGGAACTTTTCAAGACTAAGCAGAGTCACACGGACTGCTACAGTGCCTATCATACTTTTCACTGGTCGTGTAACTGCCCATTTAAATTTCCTTAGACAAATTTAAACCAACCACAATTTGGCCAAGCTTCTGCCCAACTTGACGGACCACCAAACGATCCATTTGAGGTCTCAGGGACCGTGGGGTGGTCCGTGGACCTTTACTTAGTTTGTAGGGTGGTTCCTTGACACCCCATGCTCTCTGGACCATCTCACAGAACCCCACATTGACCGTGAACAGTTTCATGGTCCGTATCCCATGCCTTGAGCCATTTTTAGGGCCCCTTTCCAGTGTCTTTAGAATTTCAGGTAGTCTCACTCTTTGGATCATAACTTTCTCATGAAAACTTGGAATTGAGTGAAACCAGTTGCATTGCGAAGATAATTCAAAGAGATTCAATTTTATATGTATTATCCCACACGGTTAAACACACATCAGAATTTATGGTTCTGTGAATCTCACTGTCCAAACGGCCTCTCTAGGCCCCAAAATGATCCGTTTTACGTTCAGCCACTTAAAGTCAACCCGTAGCTACCAAATTTCAACCATGAACATTATAACATCATACAAGACCAACCATAAGGAGTTTCAAAAATTTTTGGGTTGTTACAATAGTTCTACATACAAATGATAGACTTGGCTCGTGGGGACTGGAGTTCTCATAAATCTTGCTCATTTGAAGTTTTCATGAGCTAATCTACGAGTTGTGTAGTGCTGTACGACTCATAGATGCAATCGTAGAATCCTTTTTTTTGTGCTTATTTTAGCAAAAATTGACTGACTTGGTCTCACACCTACAAAACCTACAAAAATACACTGTTACACTATATAACACCAGTTCATTGTCCAAAATTTACATCCTAAAAAATACAAAAATCTAAACTATTTCAAGTTTAAAGCTAAAAACTATTGTAGAAACTACCATTATTACAAAAATATCTTGGGTTTCCTCCAAAGCAGCGCATGATTAATTATCGTGGCACGACGTGGGCTATCTGATTACTCTAAATTCATTAATAGCCCACACCTCCATCTTGAGCCAATCTTGCCTCTTTATTGACCTACAGACGTTGAAGGTGACTTCTTCATCGTTCAACCTAAACTTGAGGAGATCAAATTCCATGTCCACTAAGGCTCGCCCAGTAGCCAAGAAAGGCCTTCCCAAAATGATTGGGACTTTAAAATCCACTTTGCAGTCTAAGATCACAAATTCTGCAGGGAATACGAATTTGTCCACCTTGTCGAGGACATCAAGTAGGATTCCCACTGACTTCTTCATAGTTTGTTCAACCATCAACAATCTCATGCTTGTAGGTGTATGGGGTACATGGAAATTCTTCTTGAATATCACAAGGGGCATCAAATTAATGTTGACACCAAGATCACATAATTTCCTTGTGAAGTCCACATCCCCTATTAGTGCAGGGAATGGTAAATGCTCTAGGATCCTCTCTTTTTTGCACCAAGGACCAGGTAGAGATAGCACTGCAATGTTGGCGCTCTTGTGAGAGTTCCTGATTCACCATGCACTTTTTCATCACCAGATCCTTCATAAACTTGGTATATCCAGGCATCTTCTCTAACGCCTCTATAAGTGGGATGTCAATGGAAAGTTGCTTCAACATGGAAAGAAAGTGTTTGAACTTACCTTCCTCTTCCTTTTCTTTAGTCTCTATGGGAAGAGAGGAGAAGGTCAAGGAATGGGTCTCAACTATTTTTGCGCGGCATTGCTTTCCTTAGTCTAAACACTATCATCTCTAGTTTCAACCTGCTTATTCACAACACCCTTATCACAAACCTCATAATCATTTATAGGCATTAGAGGATCAATGTTTTGCTTCCCACTGTGAGTTATGATGGCCATACACTACCCTTCATTCTTTGGATTCTGAATCGTGTTATTGAGCAGAGTAACTTGCTGGCATTGGTTAAGCTGGGTATATACCTGGCTGAATTGCTGCTCAAGCTGCTTAATTGCAACTGAATGAGACTCGATATTCTAATTAATGTTGGAGATGTTAGTCCTCATCCCTCTGAGTGTCTCATCCTGCGCATAGACTTTTTTAAGAAATCTGTCAAATATCTCCTCAACTCTAGATGAACCAACACAAGAGTCTCGATTATGAGGTGGAACATAGGTGCCACTTCTGCAACCATCTATGCGACCCCAATCAGTATCTCTATCTTGGCCTCTATTTCTATTATATAATCTATCCGGATTATTGTTATTATAAGCTCAATCTTATCCATAGTTCCAAACTTGGTTTCCTTGCCCTTGGCGCCAATAGTCCTGATTGAACCCCTGGGTGTTAGGCTAAAAACCCCCCGTCTGCTCAGCTATGAAGAAAGAATCCTCTTCAAAGTAGGGTTCCTCGAATAAGCTGATGAGTGATGATAATCACCTTTTCCACGTTCTACTACGTTAGTAGCTCCATATTTGTATTAATCCGTGCAAGTTTCTACATCAACTCTTCATTGACTTGTGCTTGCACCAGAGTAGTAGTAACTGCAAATGAGCTCTTAGTTGTGGCTTTGTCTCTTTTTCACCATGCACGGTTAGTATTGACCTCTCGCTCTAGCGTTTCAGCAATCTCCTGGAAGGTATGATCTATAAATGATCTACTCCTGATGGTATCGGCAATTGCTTGCCTATTCTCATCAAGGGCTTTGTAGAAGATCTCAACAAAGGATTCATCTATGATTTTATGGCCAGGAACCCTTCTTAGACACTATGTAAATCTCTCTCATGTAGTACCAATTGAATCACCAGGCAGTTGCTCAAAGTTATTTATCTCTATCTTCAACTTGAGCTTTTTAGATATGGGAAAGTATCTTTCCAAAATGGTCGTCTAAAGTTCAGCCCAATTGGTGATCGATCTCTGTAGGAGCTCAGCAAGCCATACTGTTGCATTACTAGTAAGAGATAATGGGATGACATAGAGCCCAACGGTATCTATGGACAAATTTTGATTCCCCATTACGCTCTTGTAGACAAATACAACGTTGTGCAGGTGATTGTGGATCCTCTGATGGTAGGCCTGTAAACAACCCACAATCTTGTAGCATCTATAGAATCCCACTTGACATAATGAACTTAGTGTCACCAGGAAGTGGAGGTAACACTATCTCTCCTGTGACATCCATAGCCATTGGGTTCAGCTGATATTGGTTCCAATCATTAGCAGAAGCTTAAAGTCCCTCTTGTTGTAGAATTATTATAGGTGGGTTGTCCCTATCTAGATTCAGTACAGCGTTAGATGCATTATCAGCATCATTGTTACAAAGTTTTCAGGCCATTCTCCTCATTATTTTGTGGATCACTGGGTCAAAGGGAGTCAAGGGAGTGCCTCGACTTCTCATATTTGGAACGCATTGTTCACCTGCACCCACTAATCGAACAAAAATAGCAAAAATGTAAAATGAGGGAAATAAAGATCAATCTATCAAATTACGTTGTACTAATCAAGTCTAGCCATATTCCCCGGCAACGACGCTAAAATGCTCAATTTTACTCATCCCACACCTCTTCTCAGAGGTTAAAGCGGTCGTTATCAAGTATTTAACCTAACAATTGTTAGGATTGATCCCTTGATAAATATATTAGATTCTAGATTGGCACAACTTGTAAATTGAATCGATTAACCCTATTATCTCCTAGAAAATAGGAAAATAAACACTAAGAGAGGGATTTTGCAAGTGAAAGTAAAATCTAAACTAAAATGCACGTGTTTGTAATCAAGAGAAAAGCGAACTAGGGTTATGTGTTCCCAATGACTCCCTAACTATGTGCTCTTGTATACTTGCGACTCTTTTTTGTTGGGTAGGTGCAGGACAGTAAGTTATGTTCTCCTAAACCCTTGATCCGTCATATAGGTGAATTTTATCACATTACTTGATCCATCTCTGTGATGTTTCTTTACTAACCCTTACTCTATCCTAGTACAATCTTACTTATTTTACAATTGTGCCAATCTAGAATCTAATATATTTATCAACTCCTGTTAATTAACTCTTTTCCTATTACTCACTTCTTTGATCTGGCAAGTGATACTAGGATAGTTTTAACGTTGGCCACTATTAAAAATCAATTAAAACGAAGAGATTAACTAATACATCCTAACATCATCCAAGAATTTGCAAGTCATCCAATTTTATCTTAGTTAGTTTGTCATGGTTACCACAACCCTAGTTATGGATTTAGCAATGCATGCATGGAGTATTTTCAAAAATTATGCAAGAAGAATACATAATTAAAGTACTTACACAAGAATATATGAACATAAATCTAACTTCTCAATATAATTGCATGCTTGAACCAAAAGATTGTAGTAAAATCACAAAAACGTTGTTCACAATTAAGCTATTTTTCCATCCTAGGTTGTTCTCTCATGTTCTCTTCCTCTCTATTGTTGTATAAGTCATAAAAAAACATAAAAACATATTTATAGTACTTAAAATATGAAGCCAAAACAAAATAGGATAACTGTGTTGGCATCATTATGGGCATATTTTATGGCTCGTATAGCAGTTCACGGCTCGTGCAAGGGGTCTCGTGGAATGTAGTTACATCCAGTAGGCATTTTTCATGAAAACTTTCCATGTGCCATGAAGTATTACACGACCCGTGAAGGGTCTCATCTATACCACTTTTCAGTAACTCTTCTATCTCTGATCCTTGTTTCACGATCACACTCTACGGCTCGTATGTTGGTTCACGACTCGTGATCCTCTTTCATAGAGTGCAACTCAATTTTCACCCCTGCACTAGAAGAATAAATGAAACCTGCTTTATGACTCGTGGAAGGACCTACGACTCATAGAGGGTCTCATATACCCCCAAAAAGTTCACCTTTTTTGTACTTCAAGCCCAAAGTCAAGCCAACACTGAAATCTTGCAAAATAAAAAGAAACACACATCAAATCTACTAACATCACCTTGAGAACACACAAAATCTCAAGTTTTAAGCATTAAAAGTGTTGTATTTTGGAAGAACATCAGGCCTGTAGAAAGTTTCATCTGATGACTTTTCTGCACCTCTCCACTTTGTCATCCTCAAGGCACGACCATCACTCTATGGCTTGTATATCGTTGTAAGGCTCGTGGATCCTCCTCATTGATTTGAATTCAAGTTTGTACCCCTCATTGGAAATTGATATGAGACCCTCTCTGCGATACTTGAACTCCTCCACGACCTATAAAGGGTTCCATGGATCACCAGCTTTTTACAAATTAAGGTGAGTCACATTTTAAAAATTAGTAGTTCTCTTTTAACAATAATTTAATCAGATTTTAAATTATTTGGAAGCGCAATTTGTATGTCTTGTCGTGGGATATCTATATAAAGCTTAGTAGTTGGAATTTTCAATAGTTGATATATGGTTTGCAAGGGTATAAGGTATATCCTTACAAATAACATTTTGGTAGATAGGACTGCAACCAAGGATCTATCTTGACCCATTCGCAGATGAATGTTCTTAAGGGGGGAAATTGTGAGACCTTATGTTTCTCGTATTCTATAATATACATAGTGTGGCATATTATGTAAGACGTAGATGATTGTTTATAGTACCTATGGATAATAAGACTTAAAATTAGTTGTAATGTAAAGTAATTAAAGTTTTAGGTCAAAGGAACCCCTTAAACACATATTTGAGGTTAAAGAAATGGCTCGAGTAGCACCCCACAATATTTGAAAGGTTTAAATTAAGTTTCACCTTTTGGATGGGACTAAGAGTATATAATTATCTAATAATGGATTTTTAAGGGGTATTTTAATAGCGCAGTGTTTATATGTTAAGGTTTGGAGTCAAGAAAGTTGCGAGACAAAGGTTGGCCCAAGTTATTGTAAGCATCTCTAAGAAATCTTTTGTAACTTTGGGTTAAATGTGACAGATCATATCTCCCAAACTATAAGTATTTAAAGGGGTCATGATCTATCAAATTGAAGTTCTATGAGTCGAGTCTGCAATGCACAAAACCACGGATAAAACTAACTTTAGAGTAAAACGTTATGACTATTTTACCGTGGACTGCTCGAGCAAGAAATTTGGTCACGAACCGGGTTGGGTCAAGGCAACTTGCAAGTTAGCAAATCCAATATTTTAAGGCCCCAAACATTTCATTTTTGTTCTAAAAAGGTGAAGAACTAAAGATACAATTCCCATGAGGCCCTTGAGTGATTTAGGTATGTTTTTTGCAAGTTTTACCATTAAGTTCACCCCGTGCCTAGGAATGTGCGCCTTACACTATGCAATTATTTTTCCCTCATATTAACTCTATTTGGAGCTGTGTTTGGAAGCTAGAAAATTTGTGTTCCTGCTGGTTATTCTAGATGATGTTATGATGTTTTGATGAATTAACAAATGATGGAATAGGCAACAGATGAGGGACATGGTCTCATGTGTGCTAAGATCCCAAAAGCGACACCCAAAAAATAGTACACTGTGCACCTGCAAGTTTGTTATTTTTTTGGTGCATATCAGGCTTCTCTACAGAAATTGTCTAGCCAATGAAATTTCTTCAAATGGTGATGATGTTGGGTATTTATACCCAACCTTTTTTGAAGAGAAATTCTAAGACAGTTTATGCACACATTGAGTGAGTGTTCTTGGTGAGGATCTCGAGTAGTACATTTAGAGGAAACATTAGAATTGTATTTTTATTTTTTATACTTCGTTGTGCTTAAATAATGCTTGCATATTGTGAATCGATTCCTAATCTATGAAGAGATCTGACGTTTAAAGTAAACTTTTTGCTCTTCATTGCTAGAGTTAGCTATGGCAAGTTTTGAAGTCTAATTTTGCTAGAGTTAGTTTATTTAGTGGATAGAAGAGTAGTTACTTAGTTGGCTCGTACCTATAGTAGAGTTATCATAGTAAGGAAGAAGGGATCCAGAGTTAGGTTCCTTATCGCAAGATGTTGTAATCCAAAGTTATGCTCCCTTGATGATTAATGGATTTGAGTTAAAATCATGTGAGTACATGTCGTAGTTTTTATCCCTTGAGGAAAGAGGTTTCCACATAAAATAGCTAGTCCTTTTTTACTTTGTTGCCTTTACTATTTTAGCCATTTTTGTTCACTATTGTTCTAAATAGGGACCTAGGCCCCTGCACTCAGTGGAAGCTTACGTTTCCATCATTAGCTTTACAATTGGTTTGCTCAAGCAATAATCTTGGGGCTCTGTTATGATCATTTTTATGAAGTTCTACAGCCATTTCATCACGTTAAGGCTATGTGGAAAATTTGTCGATTTATGCTCAATTATGGACTATTTATAGGTGTGTATAAGCTTTGAATATATAGTGGTTGTGAAGCTTAGGACGTAAGGAACAACTTTCATGTAGAAACAATAGCATTTGCACATTCATTGGAGAGGTATGTTAAGGCTAAACTCCAACTGTCCTTTTAGCACAAAATTTGGGAAAATACCAAAATGTCAAACATGATATTTTACTATTATATTTCTAGAAAGACCTTCTATAGAAGGCATTGGAATCATAGATGAATTATTTACTTGATGATATTAGATTGATATTTCATTCGTTCTCTTAAACAAGACATTCGATATCTATTATAAATTCATCAGCTTTCCTGACTACCTGTCTATGTGCTTGAGGTATTACTCTTCTTTGGGTGGTGTCACTAAAAACAAAGGAAGATCATGAGAGGAATTTAGTAGTCATAATTAGTCCTTCTTCCTCACTAAAATTGTATTGGAATAACTTAAAAAGTAACACGTTGATTTCCAATAATCTCAAATATAATACTCCTATTTAAACTACTAAGGCACTTGATTTTTTTAAATACTTTCTATTACTAATTGGCAAGGAACCATGTATAAACATTATGTAAATCACCTTAAGCTCCTTATGAATATTTTTAGAGTTAAGGCATCATTCTAAATGTTGAATTAAGTTTTCAAACTTATTTAAAAGACATATAGAATTCCATGAGTCATATGTATATACTACAACGGTGATTATGATATTATGAGAATAAGAGTACCAATGAGCCAAGATTGGCTAAATTCTTGCTATGGCCTACTATGTGCATTCCATTTTCATATCATACATGGCAAGTTATGCATGGACTTCTAGCTATAATCGAAGGTAAAGGGCCAATTTTCCTAAAAGATTATGTATATTATATAGATGGCCACAGGTTAGAAAATATGATGTTTATTAGCTATCGAAAATGATTGTCATTGCTAACATTTTGTTAGGTATATCATGCATTTGCATCTATATATATATATATTCATGACACGCGATCACTCGAGCATGCCATGCATATTTGATCATTAGGAGGTAGATTGTTGGCCATGAAGGTTACTTGAGTTTTAGTTATAGGTGATACCTCTATTACCCTTTTTACTATAATTGTTTATGATTTTACATTCTATCTTACATACCAGTACTTTGTTATTCGTACTAACGTCCCATTGCCTTGGAACACTATTTTTGTTTTTGCATGTAGGTTCTGTTAAGGATTCTGATCAACCCCTCCGCTAGGATTCAAGTTAGCCATGAGTTTGTAAGCTCCACCTCTTCCTAGAGTTTTTACATAATGTCTGTTTTTTGTTGTACAATTAGGTATAGTCGAAGCCCTATATCGGCATTGTTATTGACACTCTTAGAGGCTATTGTGGACATGGTATTTTGGGTTGGTTCTTTTACAACTTTTAGTCTCCATCCATAGGTTTGGCATATAGGTGTGTGTGTATGTGTGCGCATGTATGTTTCTAGTTGCAGCCTCATCCACTAGCTAGTACTTTATCATGTTGGCTTATGTATCTTGGTGTATATTCACCAGGTCATGACCAAAATGGTCAAGTCTTGGTTTTTAGATGTTATGTTTCCCGATCTTCTGGACCCTAGTCTAGTTAGCTAGCATGTTCAATGGCTTACTCGACCAATGACGGTATTGAGTGCCATTGTTGTTGCTCAAGTCACTCCTCTTTTTTTTATGTAAAGCGGTCATCAAGTATATAACCTAACCAAGGTTATGATCGTTCCTACAAGGAATATGGTAGACTCTAGAATTAATTCAATGCAATTCAAGATTGATTAACCTACTTATCTCCTAAGAAAAAAGGGGGGTTTTGTAAAAGAAAATTTATTAATCCTAAACCAATGCAAGAGATGAACAATCAATAGAAGAGCTAACTAGGGTGATTTGATCCTTATGAATCCCTAACTTGGTGCTATCGGATAGATGCAATCCTTTTTTGGTGTATAGATATAGGACAGTAAGCTAGGTTTACTGAAGTCTTTGATCTAGAAAATAGGTAAATTTCACCCTGGAACTTGATTCATCTCCATGGTGTTGTCTATACTAACCTTTACTTTTAGTCCCAGTAAAACCTCCCCTTGATCCAGTACGGTTTATTAGATGAGAACATCTCAATCAAATCAACTTAATTACCTTTTTTCCTATTTATTACTTCCTTGATCTGACAAGTAATACTAGGTGAGTTATAAAGTTGGCCACTCGTTAAAAAGAAATTAAAGTGAAGAGAATAATTAATACGCCTTAACACACCTTCCAAGTATTACATATTATCCGATTTTACCTTTGTTGTTCATTATGATTCCCATAACCCTAGTTGTAGATTTAGCTATGCGTGATCAGTATAAATGCAGAAGTTATGATCTATATAAGTATAATTAAGCACTTACACAGATGAAATTAAGAACACAAAATCCAACTCTTTGATTAGAATCACAAGTTTCAGTAAAGAACACACAATAATGTTTTTCCTCTCACAATATACTAAATCCTAATTGTTTCCTCTAAGAACTTGTTCAAACTTCGTTATTATTGGTTCTCTCATGAAACATAACCTAAAAACCTATTTATAGTATATAAAATACAAAACCAATAGGAAATCTATGTCAGCAAGCTACATGAGACCTTTCACGACTCGTATCCCAATTCATAACTCGTAGATCGGGGTTTCGTGGACTCTGGAAATGGTCTGGAGTTATATTCTATGAAACCATTCCACAGTCCATGTAAGATTATATGGCCCATAGGAGGTTTCGTCTGATGATTGTTTTGCACCTCTCCATTTTCTGATCCTCAGGGCATGACCATCACTTTATGGATCATATATCATTGTACAGCTCATTGATCCTCCTCGTAGAGTTGACTTCAAGTTTGCACCCCTCATTGGAAATTGATACGAGACCCTCTCCACCACTCGTGAACTTCTCTATGACCCGTAGAGGGTTCCGCGGATCACCAAAAATCAATAACTTCAGCGTATTCTTCCAAAAACTTTGGTAACACTTTAATCCGACAAAACAAATAAAAAAACATAATCAAACCTACGAACATATCTTTGAGAACACACAAAATTCTAAGTTTTAAGCATGAAAAGAGATACATTTTGGCAGCACATCAACCACTCGCACCTCTCCACTTTTTGGGGCATGACAAAAGCTTAGAACCCTAAGCTTCAATTTTGGAAATCCTTTTTGAGAGAAAGACTTAAAATTTTAGAGTGAATTTGTGAGTGAATGAGTTTTAAGTGGGTTTGAGTGTAGCTTTAAGAGAATTGAGGCAGTTAGGGGAGTTCTTAGGATTAAAACAACGTAGTTTAGGGGTTAAACAGGTAAGAAATGTCAAAAAAGCCCTTCATTAATTTTCCGCCAGACCCATTTACGATTCAAATCTAAAAGTCATAGATTGGAGTACGTCTCATAGACTATGATTACATCCTGTTAAAATTAGATCTTTGAAAAGAGTCTTTGAATCTCTAGTTAGAAAACCCTTTCTATGACTTGTAATTTCCTTTACGGATCATACTTACCCCTTGTAAATACCTTCCAATACTTAGAAAAATTTTAAATTCTCAGGGCCCTATCTACAACACCTATCCATGGAACGAAGTTCCAAGTATGACTCATAAAGTGCCTTCGTATCTTGACTCCCAATGATAAAATATTTCACCAACTCATGGACCAAACCACGAAGCCTGTCAATGACCAGTAGAATAAACCATGAGTCATTGATACGCTCATAGTACCAGTCTAGAACCTAATTCCTACAACTTTCCCAAATTCTAACTTTTCAACATACAGGGTGTTACAATATCTCCCCTTTGGGATCATTCGTCCTTGAATGAGACAAAAGTAAGCTTGAGTAGAGTAGGGAAATATGCATCAACTCAACATGAACGCAAAAATGCAACTTAAAATAATAAATTCATAAAATCATCAAACTTATGTATTAAATATAATGTGAAAATAGTTTCATGAACGTGCATACATGAATTATGACATGGGAAAATGATTTGAAGGAATAGTTTACATTTGAGTACCTTAGGCTTGATTAGAAGGAAAGAGTTAAGGATATCATATCGTCATGTCTGCCTCTGCTTCCCAAGTAGCACTCTCAACTTGTTGATTCCTCCATAACACTTTAACAGATGCAACTTCCTTGTTTCATATACTTTTTACTTGCCAATCCAAAATTTTAATTGGTACCTCTTTATAAGTCAAATTCTCCTCAGTGGTCACATCTTTCAAAGGAACAACAAAATTTGGATCACCCATGTATTTTCTTAACATCGACATGTGAAACACTAGATGAACCATAACTACATTCCATTGGTAAATCTAGTTCATAAGCCACCTTCCCAATTCACTTCACAATCTTGTAACGCCCCACAAATCTAGGACTCATTTTTTCCTTTTTACCAAAATGTGTCACACACTCAAAGGTGAGACCTTAAAATAGACCCAATCACCTTTATGAAACTCAAGGTCCCTTCTTCTAATTTCTGAATATGATATTTGGAAACTTTGGGAAGCCTTTAACCCTTTATAAACCTCACCTTTTCCATGGCATCAAGTACAAAATTTGGCCCAATAAAATATATCTCCCCAACTTCAAACCATCCAATCAGTGACCTACATTGTCTACCATATAAGGCTTCAAATGGTGTCATATCAATACTCGAGTAACAACTATTGTTGTAGGCAAATTTAATGAGAGGCAAGTAATCATCCTAATCATATTTTAAATCAAGTACACATGGCGTCAATATATCTTCCAATGTTTGGATTTTTCTCTTGGCTTGCCTATTGATTTGTGGAACGCGATACTTATCTTCACTTTGGTACCAAAACCTTTTTTAAATTATTTCCAAAAATAAAAAGTGAACTGAGTACCACAGTACAATATGATAGAAAATAGAACCCCATGCAATGTCACTAACTCTGCGATATAAACCACAGCATAATCTTCAGCGCTACAAGAAGTTTTCACCGGCAAAAGTGCACTAATTTTGTCATTCTATCTACAACCACCATATTGAGTCATATTGCTTCTGAGTCTTAGGCAAACCCATAATGAAATCCATTTTCACCTTCTCCCACTTCCAAATAGGAATATTAATATATTTGGACAAAACTCCCGGTCTTTGGTATTCAACCGTCACTTATTGGCAATTTTAATATCTTGCTGCATACCTAGCTACGTCCCTTTTGATGTCATTCAACCAATACACCTCTCTCAAGTATCTATACATTTTTGTGGATCCCGGATGAATAGAATACTTAGAGTTATTAGCTTCATCTAGTATTTTTTTTCTTATACTAGTAATATTAGGAACTCACAAACACCCTTGGTAATGAAGTACTCCATCTTCCCCTTACGAGAAAGCCTCAATCTTCTTATCAACCACCAATTCTTAAACTCAACCAAGGCAGGATCCATGTCTTGCGTTGCTTTAACCTCCACCATATAAGATAATTCTTCCCCATTTTTGTCACGACCCGATTAGGGGGTGTAGATGTGATGTGGCGAAGGAGAACCCGAAAGATCTCGATCAAGCCATCATAGCATAAAAACTCATCATTGGCTCATGAATGCGGAAGCGTAACACATAATTCAATAGGCTCAAAATTCTCAATAACAACTCAACATTTAATAGATTAATCAAATACAAAACTCAAGTCATTACATACGATATATAGTCAATGTTAACAAGTCAACACCTAACGTAATAAGTGTGTCAAAGGTCCAACACATGCCTCTAGTGGAATAACGAGGGCCACGACAAGTCCGAGCTCACCCTCAAAAGTCAAAATAAACAGAAGTAAACTACTAAATAGCTAGAGGAAAGGCGGCTATTTCCCTTGGAAGAAGGGCTCAGCACTAACAGATAGCTTCTAGATCAAAGCTCGTCAGTAGGTAGATAATACTCAAAACCTGCACCTACATGATTAGAACATGTAGACAAAGTATGGGTTAGCACAATAAAGCACTAAGTATGTGGGCATGCAATGCATATGACATGAAGCATGACAACAATATGACAAGGGGACACATGGTTCGAAGAGAATGCACTTAGCCAAAGGAATATATATATAACAAGATGTTTATGCCATGATGCATAAAATACAAACCTAGAAATATTATAAATTTCGGGGATATGACCTAACCCGACTCAAAGTAGGACCAAGCGAGCTACCAGTTGGAACAGACTATTTGCCAAGTAGATCCCAAAAATCCCTTAAACAAGGGGTATCAAAAGAAATCTCCCGATTTGGGGCAATCCCGTGATGGCACATGGTTTGACTAAAAGGGTGAATGCCTAATCCCTTGGTACTAAGTCAGATCCCACGGGAATACATATATACATACCAATACTTTTCAAAACCCAAAACTAACCATACTTTTCATATCATGCATCATTAGAACATAGTTTACCGAAATCCAATGTTTCAAGTCAAGAGGCTTCAAACAAATCAAGAGTTTCCAAAATCCTTCATATCAATGCAATAGGAGGTAGCTCATTCTACTAAATTCGAAACCAAAACAAATGGTGCAAGCACTCAAACGACTCATAGAGTCTATCAAAGAGGCATTGTGATCAAAAGCCTAGGTATATCCAAATTCATATCAAGAATTTATCAAAAACAAGAATTTCATCAAAATCTTATCCAATGCATCAAAGCATGGATAGCGGAATTCAAAACTTTAAATTTACAATTCCAACTTTACTTCATCAAATTCATATGAAAATTTCAAGTAAAACTCGGCAAGACGTACCCATGCATCAAAATTCAAGAAAAACGCAAGTAATACCAATTCTTCATACTTTAATGGAGTAAATTATAAGTTCCAAGAGTAAATTCACAAGAAAGTAACCTAGAGTCTACAGTGAACACCAAACGTCAAGAGAGTTTTGCAAAATTGAAAGAAACCATAACTAAGTAAAATGTAAAAATTCAAAATTTAAAGATTTGGGTTCTTGGCATTCATGGATGGAAGAATCCATGAATTTAAATCCCACATACCTTATACCCAACACTTGAATTGGATAGAAAAGCAAGAATTAAACGTTTTCCTCAAATTTTCTTTGAAGTTTCAACTATGTTGATTAAGAGACTTGAGAGGATTTTATAAAGTCTTGAGAGTATTTGAATGGAGATATATCGATTAATGTTCGGTTAGGGATTTAGGGAACCTTAGGGAGCTTAAAAGTGGCCTAGGGATTAGATAAATCACGAAAATACCCTTAATGAATCGGACTTTTAACTGCCACACAGTGTCAAATGGCAGCTACAGTGCCCGTTAAAGTGCACACTGGCCGTGAACTCAACCATCCAACTTTTGGGGGACTTTCTGGACCACTTGACGAGGGTTTTCATGGACCATATGGCTTCACGCGTACCGTGTACTAGTCCGTGGAGACATACTTGGTCCATAAAACCACCCCACAACATGTACAACCCACTGCCCCACCAAATGGACCCTCACACGGGTCGTACCAAGGCTCCCGGACCGTGGGGTGGTCCGTGAGTCATGACTTGGGTTTTGGGGTGGGTCCTGGCCACCCCAAACTCATTAGACCATAGCATGGACCTCCACACATACCGTACCGAATTTCACAGACCGTGGTCCTTGCCTTGGTCCATTTTCAGGGCCTATCTCCAATGTCTTTCAGATTTTCAAGCAATTCCACTATTTTGGCCATATCTTCCTCATACAAACTCCGAATCGAGTAAAACTTGTTGTATTGTGTATTGTGAAGCTAACTCAAAGATCTTAAATGTGATATGTAGAAGCACAAACGGTTAAACCCGAATCAAAAGTTATGGTAGTTCAAAGCTTACTATCCAAACAGCCTCTCTAGGCCACCAAATGACCCATTTTGCGTTCGGCCACTTAAACTCAACCCGTGGCTACCAAAACTCCACCATGAACAGTATACCATCATACAAGACCAACCACAAGGAGTTTTCGAAAATCTCTGGGTTGTTACATCATCTCCCCCTTGGGAACATTCGTCCTCGAATGAGCTAAGACTAGGGCTTGAGGACATCCATCACAAACAAAAGACATGTTCTACCAATACATTCAAGGATCATGCATCAAATCAAATATCTTTCGAAATTTATGTCAAAACATCATTTAGATCATTTTCGTGCTCATGTATGTATGCAATGTCATAAAACTCAAGAAACAAAGAATTAGGACAATTTAAAGGATATAACCTAGTACCTTAGGCTTGAGTAGATAGGAAAAGATTAGGATAGCAATTTTTCATGTCCAACTCCGGCTCCCATGTTACACTCTCTACTTCTTGGTTTCTCTAAAGAACCTTCACCAACGTCACTTCCTTGTTGCGAAGCCGCTTCACTTGTATGTCTAAGATCTCAACCGGGACCTCTTCATAGGTCAAGTATTCTTCAATTGTCACACCCTCCAAAGGCATAATGGCCTTGGGATCACGAACTACCTTTCTCAACATAGACACATGGAAGATCAGGTGAATAGAACTCATATCCACGGGAAAGTCTAACTTGTCAGATCCACATATCAGACACTTTTACATACACCCAAACACCAACAAGAAATTCAAGGTCTCTTTTTCTCACATCCGCATAATTGATTTGGTGACTTTGGGCCATTTACAAATTATCCCTTATCAATTTCACCTTATCAATAGCCTCAATCACCAAATCCAGACCTAGCAAATTCATCTCCCCAACTTCAAACCATCCGATTGGAGACCTACACCTTCTGCCATATAAGGCCTCAAATGGGGCCATGCCAATAATAGCATGGAAGTTATTGTTATATGCAAACTCAACAAGTGGAAAGTGATCATCCCAATTACTCTTAAATTCCAACACTCAGGCCCTCAACATGTCTTCCAACATTTGAATTATTCTCTCGGGGTACCCATCGGTTTGGGGATGAAATGTGGTGCTCAACTTAATCTTAGTACCAAGCCCTCTTTGGAAGGACTTCCAAAAATGTGAACTGAATTGGGTACCTCGGTCCGATATGATAGACCTTAGCACTCCATGTAAATGAACCAACTCCCGAATGTACACCTTAACATACTGCTCAGCACTATAGGTAGTCTTGACCGGAAGAAAATGAGCCGACTTCGTCATCCTGTCAACAATCACCCAAATAGAATCAAACTGTCTCCTCGTAAGAGGCAAGCCAACCACAAAGTCCATATTAATGTCTTCCCACTTCCAAGTAGGAATTTCTATGTCTTGTGTCAAACCACCGGGCCTTTGATGCTCAACCTTTACTTACTGGAAATTTGGACATTTCGACATGAACCTTGCTATATCCCTCTTCATACCATACCGCAAAAACAACTCCTTCAAGTCTTCATGCATCTTAGTAGAACCCGGATGGATCGAATATTGAGAATTGTGAGCTTCTTGCATGATCATCTCCTTCAAATCCTCCACATCCGAAACACACAAAAAGTCTTGATAAAGAAGCACACCATCTCCCCCTTAGGAGAAAACCTCAATCTTACCCTCGGAAACTAGCTTTTTCAACTCAACCAAGGAAGGATCGAGATCTTGCTTTGCTTTCACATCAAATATCAAGGAGGATCCGGAACCCCCTTGAACATGAATATCCCCATTTCTGGAATCAACCAATCTCACACCCAACCTAGCCAACAGGTGGACATCCCTTGCTAATTCCTATTTTTCCTCTTCCACATGCGACACACTACCCATAATGATCCTACTAAGAGCATCCGCTACCACATTAGCCTTGCTGGGATGGTAAAGAACACTCATGTCATAGTCTTTCAGAAGCCCTAGCCATATCCTTTGCCTCAAGTTCAAATCCCTTTGAGTGAACCCATATTTCAAGATTTTATGGTCGGTGAATACGTCAACATGAACACCATACAAGTAATGTCTCCAAATCTTCAAAGCAAACACCATCGCCGCTAACTCAAGGTCATGAGTTGGATAGTTATTTTCACGCACCTTCAATTGCCGAGAAGCATAAGCTATCACCTTGCCATGCTGCATAAGGACACAACCCAACCCCACTCTTGAAGCATCACAATATACCATGAAACTATCTAACCCATTTGGTAAGGTCAAAATTGGAGCCGAAGTAAGTCGGTCCTTCAATGTTTGAAAACTCTTCTCACATTCACTAGACCACACAAACTTAGCTTTCTTTTGGGTCAACTTGGTCAACAGAGATGCTATGGATGAAAACCCTTCAACAAGCCGTCTATAATAACCAGTTAACCCAAGGAAACTTCTAATAGCTGACGGAGTCAATGGTCTAGGTTAATCTTTCACTGCTTCTATTTTCTTGGGGTCAACCTTGATGCCATCACCGGTCACTATGTGACTAAGGAAGGCAACCTCCTTCGACCAAAATTCACACTTACTAAATTTTGCATAAATTTGTTTCTCCCTCAAGGTTTGAAGAGTCAGCCTTATATGATTCACATGTTCACCCTCAATCTGGAAGTAGATCAATATATCATCAATAAACACCACAATGAAGTCATCAATGAATGGCTTAAATACTCAGTTCATAAGATCCATAAATGTTACCGAAGCATTAGTTAACCCAAAGGACATCACCATAAAATCAAAATGACCATAACGAGTCTGAAAGGCTATTTTCAGAATATCACACTCTCTCACCTTTAATTGGTGATAACCCAAACAGAGTTCAATCTTTGAAAAGTGGGTCACCCCTTGAAGTTGGTCAAACAAGTCATCGATCCTTGGCAACGGATACCTGTTCTTAATAGTCACTTTGTTCAACTGCCGGTAGTCAATACACATTCTGAGTGACCCATCTTTCTTTCTCACAAATAACGTGGGAGCGAGCCAAGGTGAGATGCTAGGCCTAATGTACCCTTTCTCCAACAAATCTTTCAATTTCTCTTTAAATTCCTTCAATTTGGCTGGAGCCATCCGATAAGGAGGAATCGATATCGGCTGAGTACCCGGAAGGAGGTCTATGCCGAAGTCAATCTCTCTATCTTGAGGGACACTGGGAAATTCTTCAGGAAACACATCAGGGAACTCGCTAACGACCGAAACCGATTCAAGCCTAGGTGTCTCATATTTGACATCTCTAACCCTCACTATATGGTAGATACACCTCTTAAAAAATCATCTTTTGGGCCTTGAGATAGGAAATAAACCTTCCCTTGACCACCGAACTACTACCCTTCCATTCAAGCACGGGCTCATTAAGGACTTGGAATCTAACCTGTCTAGTTCTGCAGTCTACTGAGGCATAAGAAGCATATAATCAGTCCATCCCCAATATCACATCAAAATCGTACATCTAAAGTTCAACAAGATCACCCGAAAATACACTATTCATCACAAAAATCGGACAACCCCTATACACCTTACAGGCAATAATAGTCTCGCCAACAGGGGTATACACTGAAAAAGGTTCCCTCAAGGTTTCAGGATTCAAACCAAATTTTACGGCCAGTAAAGGAGTCACAAATGACAAGTTAGCACTCGGATCTAACAATGCATATGCAGCAAACTTAAATATTCGTAACATACCCATGAGAACATTTGGAGTATCCTCTACCTCTTGACGACCATGGAGTGCATAGAACCGATTGTTTCTAGGAGCATTCGCAACCGGAGCCTTGGGTGGCCCTTGAGCACTAGGAGAAACTTGATTTCTCTTTAGATTCTTCGGGCAATTGGAGACCCTACGATCAGGCTACCGCAACCATAGCAAGCACCTGAAACCCGTCGACACTCACAAAAATAATTGCCACCACAAGTACCATAACGTGGGGCCCTTTGGCCACCACTAACTGGTGCATTAGGAGAGGGGCCCTGAGGATTTGCAATCTTCGCACCAGAACCTTGGCCCTGTTGGAATTGACCATAACCACCTCTAACATTAGAGAACCCACTCTCCTTTCTTTGAGTTTTTCCCCTTCTATCTGTCCAGCATAAGTCATGATCCTGGAAATGTCCATGTCATGAACGAGCATTGTTATTCTGCACTCTTTCACCACTAAGTCTGAAACACCTGATATGAATTTGTGTATCCTAGCACGAGGGTCTGTCACCAATATAGTGGCATACTTTGACAACTTTGTAAACTTGAGCACATAGTCCCTCACCATCATATGCCCTTGTTTCAAGTTAATGAACTCAGTCATTTTGGCCTCCCTAAGTTCAAGAGGGAAAAACCTGTCAAGAAAGGCCACTTTGAATTCATCCCATGTGACCTTAGCACCTCTTGGCTTCTCCACAAGCCACTGATTGTACAAAACCTAGGCCACATCCTTCAGTTGATAGGCGACCAACTCTACCTTCTCCTCTGCACTCACGCCCATGATACTCAGCACCTTGGTAAGTTCATAAATAAATTCATGTGCATCTTCCTCAGCCTTAGACCAATGGAATTCTGGAGGGTTCATCTGGGTGAAGTCCCTAACCCTGGACGCCGGAGTACATCCAGCAGTGGGAGAAGCCGGATCAACTTGGTTGGCCACTACATGAGCCAGGATGGATACAACATTCCAGAACTCGGTGTGTGACACCTGTTCCTCATTCTCGGGAGCCTAACGAAGGGCGGGAGCTCTTGCTCTTCTTGGAGGCATATTCTGAATGAACAACAAAAGCACCCATTTAGGAACGAGCACTTTCATAGCTTAAGCAGGATAGAATAGAACAATGAAATAACAAATTCCTAAAACGTCACCATAGCCTCCCGTTTATAGGTATGGCCGTATCAAACCCATGAACAAGATTCTACAGGACACGGCATGTGGGACTCCAAGGACAGTACCAAACCTAGTGCTCTGATACCATATTTTTCACGACCCTGTTAGGGGGTCTAGATGTGACGTGGTGAAGGAGAACCCGAAAGCTCTCGATCAATCCATCATAGCATCAAAACTCATCATTGGCTCAAGAATGCGGAAGCGTAACATATTATTCAAAAGGCTCAAAATTCCCAATAACAACTCAACATTTAATAGCTTAATAAAATACCAAACTCAAGTCAATTCATATGATATATAGTCAAAGTTAACAAGTCAACACCTAACATAACAAGAGCGTCAAAGGTCAAACACATACCTCTAGTGGAATGACGGGGGCCATGACAAGTTCGGGCTCACCCTTAAAAGTCAAAATAAACAAAAGTAAATTACTAAATAGCAAGAGGAAAGGCAGTTATTTCCCTTGGAAGAAGAGTTTACCACTAATAGATAGCTTCTAGATCAAAGCTCGTCGGTAGCTAGATAATACTCAACACCTGCACCTACATGATTAGAACATGTATACAAAATATGGGTTACACAATAAAGCACTAAATATGTGGGCATGCAATGCATATGACATGAAGCATGACAACAATATGACAAGGGGATATATGGTTAGAAGAGAATGTACTTAGCCAAAGGAATATATATATAACAAGATGTTTATGCCATGATGCATGAAATGCAAACCTAAAAATATTATAAATTTCGGGGATATGACCTCAACCGACTCAAAGTAGGACCAAGCGAGCTACCACTTGGAAAGGACTACTTGCCAAGTAGATCCCAAAACTCCCTTAAACAAGGGGTATCAAAACAAAGCTCCCGATTTAGGACAATCCCATGGTGGCACATGGTTTGACAAAAAGGGTGAATTCCCAATCCCTCGGTACTAAGTAGGATCCCACAGGAACACATATATGCATACCAATACTTTTCAAAACCCGAAACTAACCATACTTTTCAAATTATGCATCATTAGAACATTGATTACCGAAATCCGACGTTTCAAGTCAATAAGCTTCAAACCAAATCAAGAGTTTCCAAAATCTTTCATATCAATGCAATAGGAGGTAGCTCATTCTACTAAATTACATACAAAAACAAACGGTGCAAGCACCCAAATGACTCATAGAGTCTATCAAATAGACATTGTGATCACAAGCCTAGGCATATCCAAATTCATATCAAGAATTTCTCCAAAATAAGAATTTCATCAAAATCTTATCCAACGCAATACATGAATGAATGCATCAAAACAAGGGTAGCAGAATTCAAAACTTTAAAATTTACAATTCAAACTTCACTTCATCAAATTCATATGAAAATTTCAAGTAAAACTCGGCAAGACTTACCCATGCATCAAAATTCAAGACGAACACAAGTAATACAAATTCCTCATACTTTAATGGAGTAAATCATAAATTTCAAGAGTAAATTCACAAGAAAGTAACCTAGAGTCTACAACAAACATCAAACGTCAAGAGAGTTTTCCAAAATTGAAAGAACCCATAACTAAGTAAAATGTAAAAATTTATAATTTGAAGATTTGAGTTCTTGGGCTTCATGGATGGAAGAATCCATGAATTTAAATCCCACAAACCTTATACCCAGCACTTGAATTGGATAGAAAAGCAAGAATTGAACGTTTTCCCCAAATTTTCTTCGAAGCTTCAACAATGGTGATCAAGAAACTTGAGAGGATTTTATGAAGTCTTGAGAGTGTTTGAAGGTGATATACGGATTAGTATTCAGTTTTAGGGATTTTGGGGACCTTAGGGAACTTAAAAGAGGCTTAGGGATTAGTTAAATCACGAAAATACCCTTAATGAAATGGACTTTTAACTGCAAAGTAGAGTGTCACGGAGGAGCTACAGTTGCCATGAACATGCTACATGGTCTGTACAACATACCATCAAACGACACTTAGCCACAACTTCAATGAGAAATCTCGGACAACTTTCTGGACCACATGACGAGGGGATTCACGGGCCGTGTGACTTCACACAAACCGTGTACTGGTCTGTGGAGCCACACTGGGCCTAAGAAGCAACCCTCATCCTTGACCAAGGTTCTTCCTCATTCAACGGACCCTCACACGGGTCGTACCAAGGCTCACGGATCGTGGGGTGGTCCGTGAGTCGTAACTTGTGTTTTGGGGTGGGTCCTTGCCACCCCAACTCACTGGACCATGGTACGGACGCCCACACGGACCATACCAAATCTGACGGACCGTGGTCCTTGCCTTGGGCCACTTTCAGGGCCTATCTCCAATGTCTTCTGGATTTTAGGCAGTTCCATTATTTTGGCCATATCTTCCTCATATAAATTCCAAATCAAGTGAAACCAGTTGCGTTGTGAAGATAACTCAAAGATATTCAATTTGATATGTAGAATACCACACGGTTCAACCCACATCAAAAGTTATACTACTTCAAAACTTACTGTCAAAACAACCTCTCTAGGCCACCAAATAACCCGTTTTACGTTCGACCACTTAAACGCAACCCGTGACTACCAAAACTTAACCATGACCAGTATACCATCATACAAGACCAACCATAAGGAGTTTTAAAAAAATTTCGGGTCGTTACAAAAACATGCAATTAAGAAAGTAAACACGCTACAACGCTCTTATATGTTCCTTGTTTGATTAATAAAGATGTCATTCACTGTCGCCTGTCATAACTTTCCCTTTCTTTTATCACCATAAAACGTTAAAAAAAATCACGAGTATTCCCCCAAAAAAGAATCAAGCCACATTACTTTATCATAAATACACATCAATGTGTCATAATAACTTTCAGTATATAAGAACATATTCTGCTTAAGCATTAGATTTTTTGAAGAATTTGATGGGAATTTAAGATAGACCATACAATATCGGTGCCAAAAACTCTTAGGATCAAACACGAAAGATGGGAAAAATGAGAAAAAAAGATGGTTATTTGAATATGATAAGGAAATAATTGAAGAAGAAGACATTTTAGTGATGGAGTAAGAGGCCCATCCTGAATCCATTGTTGAAAACTATGAACCGTGGATCGAGAGAATCTTGAGAAAAGAATATAGTTATTTGAATATGATAAGGAATTAATTTAAGAAGATGTCTTCTTGGTGAAGGAGTGAGAGGCCTAACCTGAAGCCGTCATTGACGAATATGAATTGTGGATGGAGAGAAACTTGGGAGGAATTGGTTTTACAGGATCGATAAATACTTAAAGGGATCATTTGTTCCAGTAGATGCAACCTTACATAGCAACTGCTGAAAAAAAGTTAGGTATTTTTAAGTGAGGGTTAATTATATAATTTTGGAGTTATTTTTAAGTGAAGGGTATTAACGTAATTTAACTTAGTTTTTTACGTTCATGCTTTTAAGGTAAAATTTTAAGGTAAAATATAGATAGATAGATAGATAGATGAGGATGTGCAACCCATAGATAGATGTGCAACCCACTTATGTGACAAGCCCACAAATAAGTAAAAAAACTAGAAACTTTTAACAAAAGTTCTAAAAACCCCTTCGGCATACCCCAAATTCCCCTAGGATCCCCTTTCTAATCTCGCTTACTATTTTTGATTGCCCTTCATCTCTTTCTCTTATTTCTCTGGACATTATTTTCTTATGCTTTTGATTTTTTTCATGCTTTAAATCCGTATCAGCAAGATGGTAGATTCAATTATGGAGATTATCGCCTTACACTCTTCTTTTTTTCTTTTTCATAATTTAAATACAGAGCAGCAAGATGGTGGATTCAATTCTGACGAAACACCCTTTTCTAAACGGATTCTTAGTTTTGTTCTTTGTTTTTGCCTGATTCTTACTTGATCCATATCAGTTAACATCTCTTTCGGTGATCTCCACAGTGAAATCAAAACAAATATGGTACCTAAATCTACTCTCATTCTCTTATTACATTGATTATAAATTTCAACCAATTTCAAAATTGACAAAAAAATTGAATTTTTTCTTTTATTTCATATATTTTTTAAAAGGTGCTTTCTTTTGTTCTTTGGGAGATATTGGGATAGCAAGTCAATAAGGATGGAGAAGTAAGCCAAACAAGCAAAAATTCAAACCTTTGTCATTACATGATTTCATATTGCTCCATAATTTAGTTTTTATAAGGATTTTTGTTTTAAAAAAAAAACAAAGTTCTTCTCTTCTGATCTTCTACGCTGTCTTCTTTATGAGAAAAATTAATTGAAGTAGCCAACAATCCTTTGCTACAGAGGTAAGAAGCCACAATAAGTTAAAGAATTACTCCTACTCTAGTAAATTTAGTATGTTTTGATGTTATTTGGTATTCATTCATGTGGGTCAAATAGGTTTATCTTTTTCTTTGCAAGCCATGTTCTATTAAATTTGTAATTGAACTTCTGGCTACAAATATTATATTGTTTTTCATGTAGATTCTTTATCTTTTAAGTATGTTAGTTTTTTAGTGATAATGTCTTGATATACTACCATACAGAATTATATGAATGAATGTATCAAAAATTGGATTATTTGTATAATTTGTATTGGATTTATAGCAATCTAGAAGAAGTTGAAAATATTAAAGTGCACAATTTTCATATTTCATATCTTGGTTCCTTTAATACTTTTGATTGAAAAAACTGAGGGGAAAGTACTTATCATTGTTTTTATGCCATAGATTTATCTTAGATACAATGTTGTATTCCCGTCTCTCCCATTTGATCGAAAACACGTGATAGTAGAGATTTTGAAGGTGGGTGCTCATTATGTTCGTTTTACCAACTATTTTATGAAGTTTCTTCTTAGTTTTACGGTAAGATTGCATCATATTAAAAAGTTGAGGCTTATTAATTTCTTGAACTCTCAAGGCCCATTTAGCAAATCTCTTGAAAAAGATTATAAAGGAGGCTTTTAGTTATTGAAAAACTATATTTACATTGAGAAGAAGAAAAACACATATCATAAGCAATAACAAAAACGTTGGTGGAAATAAACTTACTGATGGGCTGCGAGTAAAAGTACAAAAGTCAGAGCAATAAATTGAAAATGTTCATTGAATCATTGTGTGTTGGCAACAACGTAGGAGATGACAATCAATTAAAACCAAAGAGGCGCATCATTTATAAGCCGTGATGTCAGTTTCTTTTTCCCTGCTAAAAACCTTCTTTTTTGATGCAAAATTTGAGAAATTCAGTCAACAACAAAGACACAAGTACAAGGACCTGGCCATTCTGGACTATAAGTTTCCTCTGTTTGAGTTATGCCCTCATTTTTAGCCCCTATACTGTATAACCATCGAATGTGTTTCACGCCGCGCAATTCTCCACTACTTGAAAATGAAGATGGGAAATTGGCGATGGTTGTTTCCGACAACGACCAAACAGACGTAGTATATTTTGGCTTTTTCTCATATGTTATTATTACATACTAGGTAATTGGTCCGCGCTTTGCGCGGTCATAATTAATCTAATTAAGTTTATATATTTTGATATTATAATTAATAAAATACTCTAAAGTTATTAAGTTCTTTCTATATAGAAAATTTAGCATTATAGAGTTATCTTAAGAACTTTTATTAATGCAATATTGTTAAAGTCCTTGTTATTTTAAATGATATTTTTGGATTATAACATGATTTCTCGATATAATTATTTTTTAATAGTTTTTGTACTCTCTAATTTGAATGTTAAACTACTATAATATCCCGACTTAAAAATTAATTTAATATATTTTTTATATTATATATTATAATAATTTAATTATATTATATTATATTGAAGACAAATAATTTTTTCACATTGAAAGATTGTGACTTTTTCAAGGAGCTGTGACTTTTGCAAAGAGGTGTGACTTTTTCGAAGAATTTTGGCTTTTCTGAATGGTTAACTTTTTCGAAGGATTGTGACTTTTGCGAAGAGTTGTGACTTTTCCTAGAAATTGTGCCTTTCTCAAAGGGTTGTAACTTTTCTAAAGAGGTTACTATAATACCCCCAACTTAAAAATTAATTAGTATATATTTTATATTACACTATATTTATTTAATTGTGTTGTATTATATTGAAAGCAGATAGTTTTTCACTTTGAAGGATTGCGACTTTTTCGAAAGATTGTGACTTTTTCAAGAAGTTGTGACTTTTTCTAAAAATTATGACATTTTTGAAGAGTTGTGACTTTTTCGATGGTTTGTGACTTTTCCGAAGAGTTGTGACTTTTTTGAAGGGTTGTGACTTTTTTGAAGGATTGTGACTTTTTCGAATGCTTGTTACTTTTCCAAAGAGTTGTGACTTTCTTGAAAAATTGTGACTTTTACGAAGAGTTGTGACTTTTTCGAATGGTTGTGACTTTTCCAAAGGG
>JBCEWC010004544.1:0-27010 GCA_038996855.1 Solanum aculeatissimum
TAAAAAATAGAGGAAAAGTGGGATCCTTATATTAGGATACACTTCCTCTAACTCTTAAAGAGTCAAGTAAAGGGGACCCCCTCCCGCCGTCGTCGTCGTCGCTTGCTCGGTATTGATATGCCTGCTTCAGCAGACAGCTGCTCATTGAAATGCCTGTTTTATCTGCTTGATTTTATTATATCATTGTTATTAATTATTTTTTTTAACTGATGTAGTTATGAATTTATGATATTGCCCCTAATTAATTATTTCTTCTTAAAAGACACCTGCTGATTAATGTGTATGCTTTAACTACTTGATTTTGCTACGTCGTTTCTATTAATTATTTACTCTGCTGCTTCAGCTATGAATTTGCAACATTACCCCAAATAATTTTTTTAAAGGCAACTCAATTGACGTGTCTACTTCGGCTGGTTGATTTTATAATATTGCCCCTAATAAATCAATTCTCCAGCTTCAACTATTAACAATTTAAAATATTTAAAAAGTAAATACAAAGTTTGATTGACTCTCAATTTTTTTTATATGTGCAACATAAAGTGAAACAAAATAAGTAACATATATTATTTAAAAATAACATTAAATGTCACTACTAAAAAAACTGTTAAAACCGACCTGAAAAAGAGACCTCATGAGGTCTCTTTTACTAAAAAAGAGACTTCAAAAGAGACCTCAACGTTGAGTCGCTAAAATACAGGTAGCTTTTTTGTAGAGATCTCATGAGGTCGCCAAATAGAGACCTCACGAGGTCGCTAATTATTTTCTGACTTTTTCAAAAAAGAGACCTCATGTGGTCGCTACTTTATTATTATTTTATATTTTATATTTTACTAAATGAGACTTCATGAGATCACAATTTTATAATTTATTTTTATTTTATATTTACAAAAAGAGACTTCATGAGGTCTCTATACTTTATTAAATTTATTTAAATTCATATAAGTAGAGATCTCATGAGGTTGCTTTTTCAAAACATAGAAAATAAAAAAGTGACCTTATGAGGTCTCTTTGCTGAAAAATAAAATGCAGAAAGGTGACCTCATGAGGTCTCTTTTCTGAAAAATAAAATGCAACATAGTGACTTCATGTGGTCTCTTTTCTGGAAAACAAATGCAACAAAATGAGCTCATGAGGTCTCTTTTCAGGAAAATAAATGCAGAAAAATGACCTCATGAGGTCACGTTTCTAAAAAATAAAATGCAACATAGTGACCTCATGAGGTCTCTTTTCTGGAAAAAAACCTGGTAGCTTATTTTTGCTTTTGCAGCTTCCCACTTGTCATTTAATTCAATATATATTCTACTCAGCCAAATCAAACTCAAAGAGCTATCAACAATACAACAAAATACATTCACTAAATATTCTCTTATCAACTCAATATAAAAATAAACTTGAAACTAATTTGAATTTAAGCAAATAAAATATAAAAGTCATAAAATAAATAATAGGATTTCAAAGTTATCATGCATTGACAAAACACATAATAAGTCTCATAAAACAACCATAAAGTAAAGAATTTTGATTATATCTATTACAACCCTATACTTCAATAATGTGACGGTGTGTTTGCCACATGTTCCTCATCATCTTCCTCACTACTAGACTCATCCATCAAATCTCTTTGTTGACCATGTACGTGATGTTGAGTAGGTTGAGATTGAGAAGGTCGAGAAGGGCAAGCGATATCACCAGGACAAGGGGGAATCCCCCCCGAAGCAAGCAATTCATCAAATTGAGCCTTAAGACCTGCATACTCTATGTCCCTCCATTTTTCCCTAGCATGTGCAACTTTGACTTGGCTAGATAGCTCAGTTATCTTCTGCTCTAAAGCCAAATTAGTCTTCCTCGATCCCTCATCATAGGAACTACCTAGGCCTTCTAGCTCAGAATGATATTTACGAAAGTTCCGTTGTGGCATGCCATAAGCATATCATATCTACTCGGACCACCAATTGAGTCTAGCCAGACTCTCTCATCCTGCTCTTGGCTAAGTGGCATGCCTTGAATATCTTCTAGCAAACTCTGACGGAAATCCTCCAAGGCTTGAAGATATCGATTCTGAATAAAACGATAATAATATTAGAATATAACTTTAGAATATAAAGTAACTACTATTTAAATTAGAGACTTACATAGGTTAGTTGAGCTTGTGGCTCAATCCAAACATCTGGATCTCCAGGATTTTCTTTCTTCTTTGTGTGTGTAGCCTTGAATACCTCAGCCTGAGTTACTGGTCTTCCCAACTCCTTTTCCTACAAATAAATTAATTATATTATAATCAATAGTACAAATTAAATATTAATACTTACAACTTATAATTTTTAGTCTTAACTTCCATAGGTGAAAGCCCTCAGGAGTTTATAGTTCTAAATCTTGACTATCTGTTATGCTGATGCAACTAAGGTGTTCTTGATGTCTCTTCCTCTTAGAAATTAAAAATCTGAAGTTGTGTTGCATGTAAGTCTTTTAAACCTTCTTTAAAAAATGTCTTAGTAATGACATTTTGTAAATTCTTGAGAATTGTGTAATTGGTTTCCGATTGATATATATTAAACTATAGGTTTTGATACAAAGGATTCAGGATTCTGTTGATCAAAGGTGCTATCCAATTTCCAGAAAAGTTTCATGATTTTTGTGTGTGTGTTTAGTTCTTGATTGCAAGTTGAATGTAATGATTAAACAAAGATTTCTATTTTTTGGTGTTTTTATAGTGTTGTTGAACAAATTGAAAATGCAAAACTTAATTCTCTGGGTAGAAGTTTGAGGTCACAATTAAACAACAGTGATTTCAAAGCAATAGTCGAGGACAAATCTATTGAGGTAAACACATAAAGGACTTAAAGATCCTGTCTCTTATTTGGTCATATTTTGGAAGCATTTTGACCCTGTTCTTGACCAATAGATTTTGGGATGAACTTGTCAAAGCTAACTTTTGCACTCGGTTCTTATACGTGCTTACTCATACACACATGCACACATGAATACACACACACCAAGAACTATTCCTTGTTCTTGATTTTCTGATTCTTGACTGACAAGATTGTGTCATTACTTGTCCTTATTTAATAGGATGATCTGGTCAATAAACCTGCATCTCAAAATGCTGGAAAGGGTACCTGCCAGACATCAAGTGAATCTGATATTACCCTGTCCAATTCTTGAAGCAGTTCGGGGCTTCATACACCTTGTGAAGTTCCATTGAAGAACAACAGGGGTCATCATGAGCAGATAAATTTTCCATCCTTTTTGAATCATGCTTTGGTTCCCAAGAAGAAAAATAGCAATGTCTCAACAACAGTTCATGAAGAAAGTCCAGATGTACAATGGGAGTGGATGAGAGGTTCTTCTTTCGAAGTGAGTGCAAATGCTTCTGCAGGCACTCCAAAAGAAGCTCTTCTAAGATTAACATCACAAGAGGACTCAAATGTTGTTGAAAAGCTTAAAATAGAGCTCATCGTTATGGACAGGCAGGCAGACCTGACAGATTTAGAACTACAAACTCTTCGAAAATAAATAGTCAAGGAGAGCAAAAGTTTTAATTCAAATTTTTATCCATTATTCCTTTGTACTTATAATTCTTTTACACCAATAGAATTGTAAAGCATTTATTATGTTTTTTGGTGGCCTTAGTCCATAATATTTTTTCTCTTTTCAGTTTTTAAGGTTTAGCAGAAAAAAATAAAGAAAGGTACTATTATTTGTCGTGTGCTGCTTTGACAATATCATTATTCATGCCTCGCTAGAATGTCCTGGTTACACTTCCAAGTCTAGATTGGATTGTGGGGGTGAAAATACAGGAAAGAGATACAAAATCTAGAACATAAAACAAAGCATCCAGTATGTGCAAAATATAGCAAAGAAGTCAAGTACATGTATGTGTGCATAAAGATGTCAAACGTCATCCACATCCATCCTTACCAGACTAGAATTTGGGGCAGATTCCATCTTTCACATTCAAAGTTTCCTTATATATACCTTAAGTATAATATATCGATAAAAGATATAGCTAAATAAAGAAAATTTTGACCAAAAATGCATCCAACTCATTCCATCACAATATGAACAAGCAGGCAAAAATACTAAAACTTGGTATAGCTGCTACTGCAAATAGTTGACACTTTCAGATAGCAATAGGAACCTTAAAACCGTCCAATATGTGAAAAATATATGTACCTCACAAGAATTTGTGTTGCTAGCAAGATCAGGTAAAGTCCTAAGAAGAATACATGAGGGATCTCAACGTGAAGAAGTTACAAGGATCTTTGATGACCTTTTTAAAAAAATATTAGATCTACACAACCTGCATATGTTGTATATTAAAAAAAACAGAGAAAGAAAGACAATAAACTAGACAACAAGAAAAAGGAAGAGCTGAATTGCACTACAAAATGACACATACCAATTTCCTCCTCACATTTCCTTGACTTTGAGCCCCACTTGTGTGTAGAGAACCACCCTTGGTAGAGGATCTAGCTTTTTTACCAATCTCGCTCATCTGTTTGAACCTTTGATCCATCTCCCAATGTTCAACTAACTTTTTCCACTCCTCAGGTAGAATCCACCGACGCTTCTTATTGTACTTACGAGCTTTTCCGAACAAATTGGCAAGCAGATGCCCAACTTTCTTGTGAAAGTTTGCACAAATTTGACTTTCATGTTCCGGACGACAAGCATATTTTTTCTGTAAATGAAAAGATAAGATTTTTATTTATAAGTATTATTGAAGATAAATATTTAAATATAGTTAATTAAAGCAAAAAATTTAAATATACCCTAAACTCCCAAAAACAATTATCTCTTGAGATTAGCCGGTATCTTACCCAAGTCGAAAATGAACCTCTGTAGAGATCTTTGATGGCTTGAGAAATGATCTTCACAGCATCATCCGGATTAAAACTATAATATAAAATTTAAACACTTATAGGTTCAATCTAAAACAATTATAATACAATCATAGGCTGGAACTATTCAACATCTTCTTGGCTTCAGATAGGCTAGATTTTTTTTCTTAAGTAATACTAAACCATATTTTTATCACATAGTATAGTGTAGATTGTCGGGATAGATCATGCTTAGGCTTTCGAGAATAAAGTAAGGATGGCTAATGGTGTGATAATAAAGGTCAGAACAAGAACGTACTAGGTGGATTGGGATTAGCCTATGCCGGATGGTAATGGTCTAGTATTAATTATTGGCCTTAGAACCTCATGTAAGGATAGTTGGCAAATCTTGTAAATCTATGTGTAAAGATTGATGACCTATTAGACCTACTAAACTTGTGGTTATTAAGAGGGTTAAAGGATGATTGTTGATTTGTATATGCTTGGTAACTATCTCCTGGAACTTTTTACATGTATGTGAGAAAGGGAATAATGATATGAAACCTATTGATAGTTTCGTATGATCAAATTGCATGCAATAAATCTATTACTTGAACTTGGAAAGTTGTAAATTAGTCACTGTGGTTGTGATTGTGCTTATGGATCAGAAATCACATTTTGATACATTATTAGATGAGTGTCACATTCTGACACATTATTGGATTGAGTCTCAAGTTTTGACATATCATTGGATCGAGAATCACATTCTAACATATTATGAATTGGGTGTTGTTCTGATATATCTTTGGATTGAGTGTCACATTCTGACACATAACTTGTTTAAGTGTGGGTCCTATGATAGGACCATTACTGATCATTATTTTTGAATGAATATGAGTACATGTACAATGATATAGAGATTGATATAATTGTACTCATCATGCTCATCCTGTGTAGTAATTGGTATGAAAAAAAATAGAAATCGATGTGTTACTAATTCCTGTGTTATGGGGGCATTATCTATATGATTATAATTGTGGTGTGGTCGTGTATCACTTGTCTTACTATATTGTGTCCATCTGTTATACTTTCGATGATCAGGTGTGAGGTTGTGTATTACCATGTAGAGAGTGGTTGAAGGGTTCTTAAGTAATGAATTTATCACAACCCAAACTAAGCCTTAGGTGTGACATAATGATTGGGATTCCTCCCCAAAATATCCAATCAAGCCTCGTGGCACAACATAAGCATACGTAGGTAAATAAAGCATCAATACATGTCTACAATAAGCAAAAGATAAAGAAAATCTCAAATACTTCAATAAGAGAGAAGCACCAATAGTCAACAGAAGACAACATAGACTCCATACATCCCAACATGCCTCTAATAGTTCTAACGTAGGTGGGGACTCAGGACTTGTTCCTAACTTATACTCAACAAAATGAAGAGCATGAAATGGTCTCAAAGTATCAATATAGACTATGTTTGACAAGAAAAGAAAAGATAGAGTTGGTTTGCCCTCGAAGCATGAAGACTCACCACTCAATCTTTAATGTAGATCAAAGCTAGTCACGTGTGTGAGGAGTAGGATGAGATCTCTTCTTACTTTATAAAATAATGTAGATAAAAAAATATGCATTAGTATGTTTGAATGTACTAAATATGTAGGGAATGCAATGAATCATAAAACCATATTATGCGTTTGACCAAGAAAATAACATGATAAAGGAAGTAGTCAAAAGCATAAATAAACACGAGAGTGATCAGTGCACAAGGAAGTCATAAGAGAGTCATGGAAAAGTAATTGTTATGGATAGTCAAGTAATGCATCATAAAACATCTATACATATGTGGGACAAAACCCATAATCGACAATAAGACCATGTGAGTTATAACATGGAATTTTAATATTTACCTATACACCAAAGAAAGGAGATTATACTAGTCAAGGTAAAACTCTACCCCACTAAGAAGGTGTCATGAATCATGTGCTATATGTGGATCCACTAGCTAGGTCATATTGTCAAAAATCGTATGGTGAAATATAGTTATGAGACTAGATATTGCTTCTAAGGACCCCTTGGTCGAGTCCCCACCTCAAAGTCCTCTAGGTGCCAAGTCAAAATCTCTTAGAATACTAATATTAAAAGTCATACTTATCAATCGAATAAAAATTGAATGAACTCATATAGAATCTTATGAACCCTAAATTGCATATCGGAGTAATTCAGTAGTAAACCATGGAAATCATGCAATTTATAACAATTCATGCGTAAATGGACACATAATCATAGTATAAATCATAAAAATTCATAAATTTCATATTTGAAATTAGATAAAAATTTTAGGATTCTTTGGGATCCATAGGTGGAAGGGACTCATGGGTAAATACCACCATACCTTGGGAGATTTATCTGAGAAAAGCTTGAAAATAAGTGGAGGAATATAAGTCCTACCTTGAGGAAGAAGAAACTTGAGAGGATTTGTGTGTTTTTTAGACTTGGGTGAGAATGGGGTGAAATTGATAGAGTTGAAATAGTTATGGGATAGTTATAGGTCCAAAATGATGTAGTTTAGAAATTAGGTGAGAAGAAAAGGTCAAAACTACCCCTTGTTAAATTTTGCCGGATAAGGTCTACGAGAACCTTCTATGGGTCAGGAATTTTCTATGGTTCGTACATGAGGTCTCAAAGATTTTGTCCCAAAATTATCCTTTCGAATGTCAAACCACAAACTAACTCCACAATCATGTCCTATATTTTATGGACCATAGAAACCCCTTGAGAATCACCCAACACTTAGTCAAATATCCAGATCCTGCTGTCCAAAATACAAACTCTAAATTATGGCTTGAAGATCCTTATATGGATCATAAAATATGCTTCGTACATGACCTTTATACTTAGTCAAATTTTCACCCTTCACAATCCTATTTACAAATCCTTATTATGACTCATATATTTTTGCATGAGCTAGTCTTGTTGGATTGTGAACCGAGATGCTAAGACCCAACTTTTCTTATACATTGACACTTTATCCACGAACACCATTTATGCTTCGTGGATCAAAATATAGTTCGTACTTTGCACTCATAGTTCATAAAATATTTTCCAAAAATTTACCAAGTCCAGGGCTATCCACGAGACCACCCATCTACGACCCATGGAACACTTTATGAGTAGCAAATTGGGCTCGTGAATCCCTGCTTTAGTCTAGTTATGACATTCGCTTCCTTGTTTTATCTTTTCAACATACGGAGTATTACAATATCTCTCCCTTAGAGACATTCATCCTCTAATGGATTAAACGCTAGCTTGAGTAGAGTGCAATTGATATCTAAAAACCTTACATGAATGCAACAATGTAATTTAGTTCATGAAAATTTTCAAACCTTTGCATAAAATATCATTCAAAGTTTAGTTTCATGAGATTTCATGCATATAATATGGCATCATAAATCTAAAATGTAGGAATTTGGAGGATTTGAGCATGAGAACTAAATATCTCGAGATGTAATGGAAGGAAAGAGGTAGGGATAATGTATCATAATGTCCACATTCACTTTTCATGAACCACTTTCAACTTCTTGATTCCTTCATAATATCTTGACAGATTCAATTTCCTTGTTTCTCAACCTTTAAACTTAACGGTCTAGATTTTCAATTGGAACCTTCTCATAAGTAAAATTTTCCTCAATACCTACATTCTCCAAAGGTATAATGGAACTAGTATACCTCAAAAGTTGTGAAGTCGTAATTAAAAGGACATTTCAAAAAAGGATACTTGCTCAAGAACCACAAGCCAATTCTATGGCTTGTAGACTATTCCAAAAATCATGGAAGCAGGCTCCTGGAACTTGAGTGAGGTTTGGGACTTTAAGTAATTTTTCTAAGTTGATGATTATGGGTTAAGATTAGAAGTACGATTCATAGATTGAGCTCATAGAATGAATTCAGAGAATAAGAAAACTTGACGTGATAGGATGAAACCCTTTACGGATCATAGTTGATGTGGATTGGAGTTGTGAAAGGCATTGACACTTTAGAATTTCTTTATAGGTTGAAATATAATTCTACGAGATGGTATTACGGGTCGTAGATCCTATGAGTCTTGGTTGGTGTTCATCATTTGATCCAGATTCTAGGTACTCAACATCTCATGTACAAAAACTATTTACGATCCGTAGAAGTCAAGACAGTCTATAAAAAAGGGGTTTATGGATCAAGTTTAGAGAGAGAAAAAATCAAGTCAATTTTTACGGATAACATTCTATGATCCATAAAACTATCTATGGTCCATAGATTAAGTCTCGTAGACCCAATCTAAATTTTTTAATTAGGGGTATTTTTTTACTTTTCCTACCCTTCTAACCCCTAAACTATGTCGTTTTGTCCCTATAAATCTACCATAACCATCTTTACACTACCATTCCACCCTATTACTAAATTCCAAATTTCCTCTCCCAAGTTTCTTCTCCTACAAGACTCCATTGAAGAATCAACTAGGGTTCCCAATTCCTCCATTAATTTTCAAGTATCAAACAAGGAATCCTTTTAAAGTTTTTGGTATTCATCCATCTTCCCTTTCATCTATGGAGCCCAAGATTTTCTCACTTTTTAATAAAATTGCAAGTATATATACTTTAAGGGTTTTTATGATTCCTATTCTAATTGCATGAATTATATTTTATCTTATGATTATTTATTTAATTATGCATGACTTCTCATTAATTACATGATTTCAAAGATATTTTATGTAAATTTTCTTACATGCTACCTAGGGTTCATGAGATTGATGATGGATTGCCTTAATTATGATTTTGATTCATGTTATTCTCCAATATTATGCACGATTCAAATTTCAATTGTATGATTTCAATGTATTATTACCTAAATCCATGGATTATGTTAATTTCAAGTTTGAATTCATGAATTTCCTGATGGGTGCTTTTTAGTATGATTCTATTGATATTGTCCCATATGATTATGTATGATTTCAAGTCTATTACATGATTTTAAAGAAATTTCACTTGGGACTATGTATTATGAAATGATTTACAATGACAAAGTATATTTATGATCATGAAATATAAGATTTCACGTAAGTTACATGCAAGTTATGAAGGAAGCTTTTATGGTGCTATTTGAGTCAAATTTGAATGATGGTGAGTACCTCAATAAGAATGAATATGTAATAATGAAATACCTATATTCACATTACATAAATCAAGATTGAGGAACTATTCTTTGACTATGCTTTATGAGTAGTGGATGGGTAGTAGAGATGACTCCTTCCGCATGATATTAATTGTTATGACTTATGATTATTATTTCTATTCTGTTGAGTGTTCACTTAGCATCGAGTAGACCTTGGATAGAGGCTCTCACCCATTGTAGATTCATGAGAGACCACAATAAGATCCCATTATTCTATAACTATGTGCCACCGTAGGATAAAGAATAACCTATCCTTAAGGATCACCTGTAGTAGAGGCTCAATCCTTCATGTAGCTTAGCAGATCCACATAGGCATAAATGAGTCTACCTTGGCAAGTAGTAGTCTCCCCCTTCCCTTGATGTATAGATAAATATCAGAACTCAATGTTATAGCTCACAAGGTTTATGCCAATTATGGTAACTCTCACAATGTTCAAGATATTGTTTTCTATGGTTAATGATATTTCTCACACGGTTTAAGGTTTCTCTAACATGATTTATCATTCTTACAATGCCTTATATACTTTCTAAAGGTTTATGGTACATTTCATTATGATTTCTGGCTCTTACTATCATTAGGAGTTTCATTATGACTCGAGGCATTTTACAAAGTATGTGATCTTTTACAATGACTTATGATCATCATTATAGCATTTATGTTCTCTCATAACTTCATTATGGTTCCTATAATGATTTGACCATGTTTATGATTTATTATTACACCCTAATTTTTCTATAGGATGCTCCACTTGAAATTCCGAGTGCACCGTTAGATCCGGAACGTCAAAATCTGGTTTTACTATTTGTTTGCGTAAAATGAACACCGGATGTCCTCTGGAAGTTTTCAAGTTGGTTAGTACAACACCAACAAAAGTAACCCTCCACATTCATGGAGAAGAGGGATGCGATTGTGGAGGTCACACACGTAGAGCTCCGCATTCACGGAGTCGTGCCTACGTTCGCAGAGAAGGGAAGATCCGACACAGTTCCGCGTTTGTGGAGAAGATGGGTGACCTATATATATGGGTTTCAACTTCACAAACCAACCATTATTCACAACTTTCCCAATTCATAATTTGAGTTTGACAACTTCATTGTTGCCAATTCAAAAGCCTACATGACTCGAATTTTCACAAGGAATGCTATGGTGAAGTTGTATTTGGGATTCAACGCATATTTAAAGGTAAAATCACCATTTTAGCTGATTACATTCTCAAAATATGTGAAAACTTTGATCTTTTATATCTTGGCCGATTCTTGATGAAAATTTGAGTCTAAATTGTTCTACATTTTGAGAGGAACGCTGTGGTATGCTGAATTTTGCTAGCTTTCTATAAATTTGACCAAAGGTTTTGAATGAAATATTTTCCAGGTAAAGATTTTAATTTCATTTTTGATCCTTTTCTAGATTTTCTAGGGTCCTTTTTGGGTCAACTTTTTTGTTGTAGACTCGGGTTGTCATGGGAATCATTTTTTAGAGTAGAGTTTAGGATTTCAGGTGTGGACTCTATTTTTCCTCATTTTAGGCGCTATTAGTCTAATTTCACCTGTTTTCAAGATATTACAGCCAGTACGACTGTGTTAACCTTCTGAATTATATTTTAATAACTAAACAACTTCGGGAAGCTATCAGGAGGGGAAAAGCTTGACTAGATTGATTTGAGACGTGATGCATAATTTGCTAGATAGGCTAGGCTTTACTTAAACCTTAGATTTAGTGAGACTATATGCATGTTGAATTAAAATGTATATAAAAGTTCTAGTTGTGCTCTGTATACATAGCATATGTTATTGCGGGACTGCAACCTTGTGTTAGGGGCTATGATTGCTGGATTTTTGATATATTTTGGTATTATTGATCATAGGGAGGTCTGATAAGGGTTGTATATGGTCTGATGCCATGGGGCAGGTATGTATTCTGGCCTAACTCTTATCTGTGGGGGTGTGTTGTTGGATATTACTGAGATATGATGGTTGTGAGGCTATTTTTTGAATACTTGCCATATTGTGACTTAGTTCTGGTATAAATATGATTCCATTGGGTCTAACTGTTGAAGGTACTTAAGATATCACTATTAATTTCCTGCTTTACTCTCATTTATTGTGGTTGGCTGGATTATATCATGCTTTGGCCTATTAGATCGAATTTTACACTGATTAGTGATACATACACCCTTGTGTACTATCGTTAGTTGCTGGGTACTAGTTCTTCTTACATAAAGCTGGGATTAGGTGTTGTTATCTGAGGGATCATGATAGTTACGATTGTGTGGTATATTTATGTTATGAGTGTCATATCCTATGTTTACTCTAGCCACAATATGACTTTGGAGATCCGAATAGAATGGTTGAGTGAGTGTCTGTTTCAATATCTCACGTCTTAGATGATGCTTCCTGGGTTCCAAGCTCTAGTGGCCACATTCGAGAGTTTTAGTCTTGGGTGATGCTCCCCGTAGTCTGAGTCCCAATGTCTGCGCTTGGGATATCGAGTGATGGATGCCGATTCTGCGGTCCAAGCGCCTGCTAAGATTTGGGTCTAGGACCCTACTGACCTCATTTTAGGGGGCTAGGCCCTATGATTGATATTTTGAGTTGAGATACTATTGATTATGCTAGGGGGATTCTTTCTCCTATGAGGGATACATCCCACCATTATGCATGTACATATCTGGATCGATTGTCACATCCCAACACAAGGTCAAAGACTCGGTAACATATAAAGCTTGGGGGTGGAGGCCCGATTAGTTACACATGGATCCACACACCTATACACACCCCAATTGTGCGTAGGTGTAGGTTCTAGGCTTATGGGGGGCTCAGAGGGTATTCAACATAGATATTAGGGCCTTACATTGACTTATAACTCGACCCTTGATCATGTGATAGTGAGAGTTAGCCTCTGTGGTAATTCTATTAGGTTTAGTGATATTTTGTCAGATAGATTATGCACGAGTGTATCTTCAGGGGTTATGGAGGCCTGGGTGGCGTATAGGCATAGATACAAGGACCTTGCACTCACGTACAATATGATGATTTTGTTCAGTCCAAGTTATGGGGTTGATTTACGGGATTGTTGTATTTATTTACATTTAAGCTTCCTTATGTACATTATTTACTCAGTCGACTGGTGATTCCTATTGGGTGCCTTATTCTGGTACTCACCTCTACTTTCTGCATCTTTTCAAAGTGCAGGTCTAGGTTCTAGCTGTGGGCATTGACTTTTGAGGGTTTTGGGAGTGCTCAGGAGACTATTGGTTAGCACCGGTAACTTTAGATACTTCATCATCTCCTAATTTTTGATGGTCGTCTTTTGTTTTCAAACATTGGCCTTGTACAGTTGTGACATGTATTTGTAGGAGCACTCCTGGTTTTGTATATTATTATGATTTTGATATATGTATATGGATATGCACTTGTCTATTGTAGCTTTGTATAGTTAACTTTTAGGTTCTAGGTAGGTTGCAGTTATTTATATTATTAAATTAGTTATGGTTATAGCTAGAGAGCTAGGACAAGTACCTTGGGGTTGGATAATTCTTTTGCCCGTAGGTGGGATCTAACAGCCGTCATCATGACTGGGACCAGGTTGTGACAAGTTGGTATTAGATCTTAAGATTCACTAGTTTCAGCTATACAAAGCTATCGTCTAGTAGAGTCCTGTAGATGGGTGTGGAGATGCCTGTGGCTTATTCCAGGAGGTTACAGGATCTTTACGAATTTTACTCTGTTATTGATTCTTGTTGTGTAATATTTTCAATGGTTCTTCAATTTTTAAGAATCTGACTTCATTCATTTTTTATAGATATGGTGTATAGAGGGTGGACCTCGGGCTAGGGTAGGGTTTCGCCATCAGTCCTGGATAGGGAGTATTGCCCTGAGCGTACGGAACAGAGATCAGAGGCCTCAGCTTCACCGCCGGTAGAGGCACTAGTTCCCCCAGCCGCCTTTGCAGTTATACCAGAAATATAGGCAGCCCTTGAACAGTTCTTGGCAGCGCTTGGAGCCCTACCACAGGGTGCGGTGCCAGCTCCAGCTCCTCCAATCCAAGTACTAACAGAGCCTGCTGTTCCTGCAGTTTTGGCCCAGCAAGAGGGAGCCATACCATTTCAGGATCAACGACTAATTGGGTACTTTCTGATATTGGCTCCGTCGAGGTTTTCAGGAGCTGTAGAAGAGAATGCACAGGAGTTTCTAGTAGCATGTATGGAGGGGTTTTAGACATTACGACTACTGGAGTCTCGAGTTGTTGAGTTTACTACTTACCATCTAGATGGTACTGCAAGATAGTGGTGGCAGACTTACCGAGATACCAGATAAGTGGATATCACACCATTGACTTTGAAGAGTTTATAGAGGCATTTATGACTAGATTTATGACCAAGAGTTTCAAGGACCACTGCCGAGATCAGTTTGTGCCACTTGAGCAGGGGAAGATGACCGTGCCGTAGTATGAGGTCAGGTTTAAGGAGCTCTCTGGTATGCTATAGCTATTTTGCCTATCGAGGAGTAGTAGATTCATTACTTTGTGTGAGGATTGAGGCCTCAACTGAGGATGGGAACACATGCACTAGCGACTTCATGTTGGTCATTACTGGATATTATTGATCATGCTTACTTCCTAGAGCAGATTAGTCGCGAGGCCCAAGGGGGCAGCGAGAAGCGAGCTAAACATGAAGAAGTGTTTGGTGGCTCCTAGACAGGGTTTTGAGTGTCGAGGGACAGGCCTCTGAGGAGAGGTCAGTAGGGTCAGACCAGCCGACTATACAAGGCATCATTACATATTTCTAAGAGTAATCATCAAGGCTTGGGTACTTCTAGTAGGGATGGTTCTTCTTACCCCACTAGGCACAGATAGAGGGAGAGTAACTTTGCTTTTTTCAAGGAAAATTGGGTCATCCCTTGTGGTTAGTTAGGCTTCTAGAGCATCTGGATAAGGGAAATATGACCGTGACCACATAGACAGGGCTATTTTAGGTTGTTTTAGGTATGAGGCACTAGACAATTAGCTTAGAGACTATCTAGAGCATCAGATAACACTTGCTGCCCTACAACCTACTAAGTCAGTTTCCATACTAGGTGGCAAAGATAGGGGTCATGATTGTGGTCATCGGGATGACTAGTATAGAGATCGTGGGGACCAACAAGGCTATTAGTAGGGTTTTAGAGGGCCCGCCAGGGGCTATAGAGCTGAGGGAGGCCATCAGGGCCAGTTTTATGTTGTACTAGCATGGGCCGAGGCTGGGGCTTCTGGTGAGGCCATTGCACGTATGAATATTGTATTCCAGCAACCAATTTCAGCCTTATTGGATCCAGGTTCCATATTCTCCTATATGGTTGTATGTTATACTTCTTGCCTGGGTATGACTCCCGAGCTTCTTTTCTCTCGGGTACGGGTATCGACCCTAGTGGGGGATTCAATTATGGTAGATCTAGTATGCAGAGGTTGTATGGTTACTCTTTAGGGTTTTGACACCTGGGTTGATTTGATACTACTTGATGTGCTAGTCGACCTTACTTTTGATATGGATTATTTGGCCCCATATCATGCTGTATTAGATTGTTATGCCAAGACTATCACCTTGGTGATACCGGGGATGTTTCTAATGGTTTGGCAGGGGTTTGTGGGTTGGGTATTGACTGGCATTATATCATATATTCAAGCTCAGAGATTGATATTTGTAGGGTGTTTAGTTTATTTAACTCATGTGCGTAATGTGATAGCTGAGACTCCTACTGTGGATTTCGTGCCAGTTGTGAATATATTTCCTGATGTATTTTTAGCAGATTTACCTGGGTTTCCACTTGAGTGGGAGGTTGATTTAGCTATAACAATTGAGCCAGACACTAAGCCCGTATCTATTCCTCGATACCGGATGGCTTCTGCAGAGCTTAAGGAGCTCAGTACAAAACTTTAGAGTTTGTTAGATCTGGGGTTCATACGACTGAGTGTTTCTCCCCAAGGAGCTCTTATCTTGTTAGTGACAAAGAAAGATGGGACTCTATGAGAGTATATTAATTAACGACAGCTAAATAAGGTGAGACTAAAGAGCTATTATCCTCTATCCCATATTGATGATTTGTTTGATTAGCTGTAGTGGCATCAGTGTTTTCTAAGGTTGATCTGCGATCGGGGTTTCACTAGTTTAGGATCTGGGCAGAGGATATTCAGAGGACTGCCTTTCTGACCCGTTATGGGCATTATGAGTTCTTAGTCATACTATTTGGGTTGACTAATTCCCCAACAACGTTTATGGACTTGATGCCTCAGGTATTTTGACCGTATTTTTGACTTTTTTGTAGTGGGTTTTATTGATGATATTCTGGTATATTCGCCTAGTCAAGAGAAACATGCCCATCACCTTCGTATTGTGCTACAAACACTCCGGGGATCATAGATTGTATACTAAATTCTCAAAGTGTGAGTACTGGCTTGATTCTATGACTTTCTTAGGATATGTGGTGTTTGATGAGGGCATTAGAGTGGATTTGACTATGGCTGAGGCGATTCATGGCTAACCTAGACCTACTTCACTGATAGAGATTAAGAGTTATATTAGGTTGGCAAGGTATTAATGATGGTTTGCTGAGGCTTTCTCCACTATTGCCTCTCCCTTGACTCGATTGATTCACTAGGGTATGCCATTTGTATGGTCAACCGAGTGTGAGGCCAACTTTTTGAGGTTGAAAGAGTTATTGAGTACTACTCCTGCCCTATGAGCATAACTACTCCACACATGACTTAGAGTTGGCAGTGGTAGTGTTTGCGCTCAACATCTAGAGGCATTATCTGTTTGGCGCGTATTGTGATATTTATACAGACCACCAGAGCTTACAATACATTATGACTCAACGGGACCAAAATTCTCTCAAGAGATAGTCAATTGAGTTTTTGGCTGAGTATGACATTTTTATTTTATGCCATCCGGGCAAGGCAAGGGTAGTAGCGGATGCCTTGAGTCGGAAGGCAGTGAGTATAGGTAGCCTAGCCAACCTCGCAATAGAGGAGCGACCATTAGGTTTGAACATTTAGTCCCTAGCTAATAAGTTGGTTTGATTAGATATTTCAAACTCCAGCTGAGTATTGGCCTTTATTGGGGCTCAACCTTCACTGATTAATTAGATTTGGGGCCAATAGTTTGACGATTAGTCGTTAGTGGGTCTCTGAGACATAGTGTTACAGGGGATTAAGGGTCATGTTGTAGTTGATTTAGATGGAGTCCTTATGTTTGATAGTCGATTGTGCATTTCTAGGGTGGGGGATTTGATACAGTTGATTCTGTAGGAGACATATGATTCTCGATATTCTATTCATCCAAGTATAACTAAGATATACCAATATTTAAGATTGCATTACTGGTGGGATGGTATAAAGAGAGATATTACAGATTATGTATCACGTTGCCTTAGTTGTCAGTATGTAAAGGCTGAGCACTAGCGATCCAATAGGACACTTCAGCAGTTACCCATTCCTTAGTGGAAGTGGAAACATGTGACTATGGACTTCGTTGTGAGGCTTCCTTATACTTTCAGGGGTTATGGCAATATTTGGGTTATAGTTGATTGGTTGACTAAGTCTGCACAGTCCTTTCGATCTGTTCTTCCTTCATTGTTGAGAGGTTAGCCCGTATTTACATTCAGGAGATAGTTTGGTTGCATGGAGTGCCTGTATCTATCATATCTAATTGAGGTTCATAGTTTACCTTTATCTTTTGGAGAGATTTTTAGCGAGAGTTGGGCACCCAAGTTGATATGAGCATAACATTTCAACCCCAGACTGATTGCTAGTCTGAGCGCACTATAAAAGTTCTAGAGGATATGTTACGGGCTTATGTGTTAGAGTTTAGGGGTCAGTGGGATCAGTTTCTACTGTTAACTAAGTTTGCCTATAATAAAAGCTATCACACCAACATTTAGATGGCTCCATTTAAGGAATTATATGGCCGATGATATCGTACTTTGATTGAGTAGTTTGAGTCTACACAGCCGAGTCCATACAGTGCACATTTGTTACAAGATGCCACAGCTAGGGTAAAGGTTATATAGGATAGACTGAGGATAACTCTGAGTCGGCACCAGAGTTATGTTGACCACATATGTCGGTTCATGTAGTTTAAGGTTGGAGACCGAGTGTTCATAAGTGTATCATTCCTGAAAGGGGTCATGCGGTTTGTGAGACAGTGTAAGTTGAGTCCTCGATACATTAGGCCTTTTGAGATCTTGATACGGGTTAGGCCAGTTGTTTATAAATTAGCCCTACCTCCAGCTTACTCTGTCATACTTCTCCAATTCCATGTGTTGATGCTGCACTGATACATTCTAGATGAGTCACATGTGCTGTTGTATGATTCAGTTGAGTTCAATGACCATCTGACATTTGTTGAGGAGTTGGTGGATATTTTAGCCAAGGATACCAGACAGTTGCGCTTCAGGGTCATACGATGGTTAAGGTGCAGTGATACCACTGTCTGGTTAAGGAGGCTACCTGGTAGATGAAGGCACAGATACGAGAGCAACACCCCAACTTATTTGAGACATTAAGTATATCTTTACTTTACTTTCTTGGATGAAAGTCTTATAAGTGAGGAATGTTGTAATGACCCTCTAAGTCAAATTTGTGTCTCTGTGATATTTATGTTGTTTTGAGCTTCTGTGTGGCAACCTCAAAACTTTTATAACTTATTGAGGCTATTGGTATGGTTGTGGGTGGTTTTTGTTGTGAATTATGCGAGTTTGTGAGTTAATAGGAAGTTAAAAATAAGATTTTTTTAACAAAACCCTAGCGAACAACCTCGAAATAGGATTCTAAGGTTCCATCAATTCTAAAATGACCGATTTAGGCTAGGAGGGTGGTTGCCCTGAGGATGGAGGGTCTTGGTATGATTTAGAGCTAAAAATTATAAAATGAGTTCAATGGGAAGCTAAAACGTGTGTTTTTGTAGAAACCAAGCTAAACACGCTCGAAATGGAAAACTGATGGCTTGGTTAGATTTGAAACATAAAAAATAGTGTAAAAAGACCTTTTGTTAGTTGACGGGGGCATCCAGTTGCGTTTTGACCGCCCTCAATTCTTTTAGCTAATATTAGCGAGAAAGAAGTGGGACCCTCATTTTTCCATAGGATGCTCCATTGGGAATTCCTACCACACCATTAGATCCGAAACATCGAAATCCATATGGTTGCACCATTTGTTTGCGTAGAACGACACCAAACTACCTGAGAATGCCCCAAGGAAGTTTTCAAGTTGGCAACAAAAGTAACCCTCTGCGTTCGCGAAGGGTAGGGGCGTGATTATGGAAGTCACACAGATAGAGCTTTACGATCACAAAGTCGTGCCTGCATTCGCGAAGAAGAAGGGTGGTCTATATATATAGGTTTCAACTTCATGAACCAGCCATTATTTCCAATTTTCTCAATTTGTAATTTGAGTGTTACAACTCCATTTTCAATGATTCAAAAGCCTACATGACTCATATTTTTGCAAGGAATTTTATGGTGAAGACGGATTCAAGATTTGGCACATATTTTGAGGTAAAATAATTGTTTTAGATGATTACATTCTCAGAATTTATTAAAACTTTTCGCTTTGATATATTGGTCGATTTTTGTTGGAATTGAGTGAAATTTGAGTCTAAATATTTTATGTTTAGAGAGGAACGCTGTGGTATGCTGGGTGTTCGCTGAATTTAGTTCATTTTTTGTAAATTTGATAGAGAAGGTTTTCAAAAAGATGTTTTCTGGTAAAGATTTTAATTCCATTTTGGGCCTTTTATCGGTCTTTCAGGGTCCATTTTGGGCTAATTTTTTGGCCACAGACTCAAGTTGTCGTGGAGATCATTTTTTGGGATTTAGTTTGGGATTTCAGGAATTGGACCTATTTTTCCCTATTTTAGGTGCTATTGGCCTAATTTTACCAGTTTTCAAGATATTATTGCTAATATGACCTTGTTAATCTTGTGAACTACGTTTTAACACCTGCAATGTTGGGAAGCTATCAAGAGAGGAAAAACTTGTTTAAATTGATTTGGGATGTGAGGCATCAGTTGACAGGTAGGCTAGGCTTTCCCTAAATCTTAGATTGAGTGAGACTATATGCATATTGAACTGAAATGTATATGAACGAGCTAGTTGTGCTATGTATTCATAATATATGTTGTTATAGGACTCCACCCCTATGTTGGGGGTTCTGATTGCTATAGTTTTGGTATATTCTTGTATTATTGACCATAGGGAGGCATGATAAGGGTCATATATGGTCTGATGTTGTGGGAAAGGTATGTATTTTGACCTAACACCTATTTGTGGGGGCATGTTGCTGGATATTACCGAGATATGATTGTTGTGAGGCTACGTTTTGAGTACTTTCCATATTTTTACTTGGTTCTGGTATAAATATAATTCTGTTGGGTCTCGCTGTTTGAGGTACTTATGATATCACTATTATTGTCTTGTTTTACTCTCATTTCCTGTGGTTGGTTGGATTGTAGCATGTTTTGCCCTATTAGACCAGATTTTACACTGATTAGTGATACATACTCTCTTGTGTACTACCGTTAGTTACTGGGTACTTGTTCTTCTTACTTGAGGCTGGGATTAGTTATTGTTATATGAGGTATGCTGATAGTTACAGTGGTGTAGGTTAGATTTTATGGGATACCCATGTTTTGAGTGTCTTCGCTTATGTTTACTCTAGGCACGATATGACTTTGGAGTTCCAAATCCGGATAGACTAGTTGAGTGAGTGACTATTTTGATATCTTGAGTCCTAGATACAACTCCTTGTACTCTAAGCTCCGGTAACCACATTCGAGAGTTTGAGTCTTGGGCGATGCTCCTTATTGTTCGGGTCTCGGTGGTTGCGACTGGGATATCGAGTGACGAATACCAATTTTGAGGTCCGAGCGCCCACTAAGATTTTGGTCTGGGACTTGCTGATTTCTTTGTGTGGGCTAGATCCTGCGATTGATATTTTGAGTTGAGACACTATTGATTATGCTAGGGGGAGTTTTTCTCATGCGGGGGATACATCCCACCATTTTGCATGTACATACTTAGATTGGGAGTCACGTTTTGACATAGGGTCATAGACCTAGTTGACATAAGATGCTTGGTGGTAAAGGCCCGATTGATTACCTATGGATCTACACTCCTATACACACCCCAATTGTGCGTGGGTATGCCTTTTGGGCTTGTGAGGGCTCAGGGCGCGTTCACGCATAAATACTAGGGCCTTACACCAATGTACAACTTGACCCTTGATCATGTGATAGTGAGAGTTGGCCTCTGTGGTGATTCTATTAGGTTTAGTGATGTCCTGTCAGATAGATTTTATGCGGGTGTACCTTTCGGGCTTATAGAGGCCCGATGGCATACAATCATAAATACTAGGGCCTTACACCCACGTATGATATGATGATTTGGTTCAGTCCATGTTATGGAGTTGATTTATGGGATTGCTGTATTTATCTACATTTGAGCTTCCTTGTGTACATTATTTCACTTAGTCGGCCGATGATGCCTACTAGGTGCCTTATTCTGGTACTCACCCCTACTTTCTGCATCTTCTCATGGTGCAGGTCTAGATTCTATCCATGGGCATTGACTTTTGGGGGTTTTAGGAGCGCTCAGGAGACTATTGGTGAGCACCGACAACTTCAGATACTTTGTAGTCTCCTTTTTTCGATGGTCATATTTTGTTTCCAAACATTGGCCTTCTATAGTAGTGACATGTATATGTAGGATCACTACTGATTTTGTATATTATTATGGTTTTGATGTATGTGTATGGATAAGTACTTGTATCTATTGTAGCTCTGTATAGTTAACTTTTAGTTTTTTGGTAGGTAACAACTATTTATATTGTTGTATCGGTTATGGTTATGACTAGATAGCTAGGATATGTACCCTAGGGTTGGGTAATTAGCTTTCCTATTGGTAGGATCTAATAGGCGCTATCTTGAACGGGACCGGATCGTGACACATGTAAGGTGTATTAACTAATACATGGATTAGTTATACACAAGCATAAAATCCTACCAAACATAATAGTAAATAATACTACACATAATGCATGGATTATTTTATTTAATACCTCCTAGCAAATGGCCCCTTAAAGTACAAATGCATACTTCTTTGCCTCCAATGTGTTATAATGTATGATTTGGATATCACCCTACACACTCATGTGGCTAGATTGAAGGTTGATTCACTTGATTGGTAAGTCCTCTAACTTTGGGGACAAGCCATTTGAGTTTATGTTCTTTTTGATGTTGGACTTCTTTTACTACTTTTTTTGGGGTGAGCTACTAGCTTGTTCTATGACCCATTTATGATAATAGAGTCATGCTACGAAGATATGTAAGCTCGTTTTTTAGAGCATAAGCTTTTCTTATTTCCTTAGACTTTATTTGAGCTTTACCTTTCCTTTTCTTCCTATTATTATTTTACTTACCTTATGTATGCTTGATATTCTAAGAGGCTTGGTTGGATTTTTTTTTTAGAATCCTAATCGCTATGTAACACCTAACACCTAGATCGGGTTGTGACAATCTTGGTATCGTGCACCATTTAAGGTGTTCTAAGGAGTCTAACATGCTGAGTCAAATAGAGTCTTATTCATCCGTGATAAGCGTGTCATATCTATGAGTAGGAGACTATGAGATGTTATAGAAAATATTTCACTTCTTCATAATTTATGTCATGTGATAGAGTTGATCCTTAAGGTTCCTCTTTCTAACGATTGTTCTTTGCAATTTCAGAAAGTTGCCTCTAAGAAGAGCCCCAACCTAAATTTGGTAAGTGTTGGTTTCACAAAGTGTTAGACTCTTATGTCTAATACTATATTTTAGCATTTCCATGTCATGATATTTGATTTAAGTTATGATTTATGCAAGTTTTGAAAATCTTATGATTTTTGGATTTAAAATTGCACTATTGCATCCAAGTTGGCATAGTAGGTGTCCCTTGCAATCTATTCGTGCTAGATTGATTTACATTCCAGGAAAAATGTTCCTAGAGGGATATTGTAATACCTAGAACTTGGATAGTCATAATAAAAAGCACGGTAAGAACACAAGCTTATGAACCACAAGTCAATTCTCTCACTCATGGGTTGTTCCACAAGTCGTGGAAGTAGGCTTATGGAATTGGTTTGGGACTTTAAGTGATTTTTATGAGTTGATGATGATAGGTCATGGTTAGAAGTATGGGTTATAGATCAAGCCCACATAATGAATTTAGAGAATAAGGAAATATCACTTGATAGGATAAAACTCTTTACGGATCTTAGTTGACTTGATGGGTCATGGATTAGAGTTGTAGAAGATACTGATGCTTAGAAAATTTTAGAGGTTGAATGATGGTTCTACGAGATGGTATTATGGGTCATAACCTAACCACAAGTCATAATTTGTGTTCAACTTTTGATCCAGATTCCAGAGCCTCAACATCTTATGTATGAAACTATTTATTAATTGTAGAAGTGAGATGTTCTATAAAAAGGGGGTTCATGGATAAAGTTTAGAGAGGGAAAAAATTAGGCTAGTTTCTACGGATAACATTCTATGGTCCCTAGAACCATCTACAGGCCATAGATGGGTCTTGTATACCCTATTCAAAAACTTTAATCAGGGATACATTTGATTTTTTCTACCCTCCTAACCCTTAAACTTTGTTGTTTTGGACCGATAAATCCATCATAACCGACATTACACTATCATTCCACCCCATTCCTAAATTCTACACCTAAATCCTAAATTTTCTCTACCAAGTTTCTTCTCATGAAAGACTCTATTGAAGAATCAACTAGGGTTCTCAATCCCTCCATCAATTTTCAAGTTTCAAGCAAGGAATCCTCTTATGATTTGTGGGTATTCATCCATGGATCCCTTTCACCCATGGAGCCTAAATATTTTCTCACTTTGTTATCAAATTGTAAGTAGGTATATTGAGGGTTTTCATGATTCATATTCCAATTGCATGAATTATGTTTTTTCTTATGATTATCAATCTACTTTTGCATGAATTCTCAATAATTACATGATTTCAAAGTTATTTTTATGTAATTCTTCCTATGTGCTACCTAGGGTTCATGAGATTGATGGGGGGTTATCTTAATTATGATTTCAATTCATGTTATCCTCTAATATTATGCATGATTCACATTTTAAGTGCATGATTTCAGTGAACTACTACTTAAGCCTATGGATTATGGTAATTTCAAGTATGAACTCATGAATTTCTTAATGGGTCCTTTCAAGTATGATTTCATTACTTTTGTCCCATATGATTATGAATGGTTTCAAGTCTACTATATGATTTTAAAGATAATTTCTCATTGACTTATGTATTATGATATGATTTACAATGAAAAATTATGTTTATGATCTTGAAATATAAAACATTCAAGTAACTTACATGTAAGTTATAAATGGATCTTTTATGATGCTATTCTTAAAGTTAAGTATGAATGACACTGAGTACCTCATTAAGCATTACTATGTAGTCATGAAAGGCCTATATTCACATTATGTAAGTCAAGATTGAGGAGTTATTTTATGACTATATTTTATGAGCAGTGGACGAGTAGCAAAGATAGTCTCTCCACATGATATTGATTGTTATGACTTATGATTATGATTTTTGTTCCGTTGAGAGTTTACTTAGCTCTAGGAGGAATTTGGATAGAGGATCTCACATGTAGTCGAGCCATTGGACCCATAATAAGATCTCATTATCTCATAACTACGTGCCATCAAATGATAAAGGATATGTAAGGACCCAAACTTTGCAAAACCTTGTCGATTTGGTGTACACTGATTTTGAACTCATTTTGTGTGGTTAATGATCATTATGAGTCTTCCTTATGTAGCCATGATCAAGAGGATTGCATTGGCCAAGTTTTCCTTAAGAACCGTTCGAAGAGCCAACTTTAACTGGTCATCTCTCATAGCAAAAAAAGAACAGGGTAATCTGTCACCTATCAAATTGAAGATCTTTGAGTTATCTTTTTGATGCATCAAGTTTGACTTGATTCCAAGTTTAGATAGAGAAGTTATGCTTGTTTCTGTCAAGCTGCCTGAGCAGGGATTATACTTGGATGTTGGCTAGGGGGGGGGGGCACCAAGAGACCCCAAATGAGATGTGAGCCACAAAATTGTACATGTGGAGGTCTCGTCTCTCTCACGAGTCGTGGTGAAGTATTTTGTGAAGGTATGGTCCTAAGGAATGATTCTAAGTATAAGGTTAACGTTCTTGAACTTGCGTTACTTTGATGGAAGCCCTCACGGCCCGTGGTGGTGGTCCTTCAGACAACCCTTGAAAACTTTTGAGGCTCATTTCATTAATGATTTAATTGTAATTTTGGTGATTTTCTAAGGTTGTTTTAGACTTCCTAAGTCCTCCTAAAAATTTGAATTAGCCTATACACCTCTCTTTACTCGTTCAAATTTATTCAACGCTTAGAATATTCAAACACTCCCTCCTAAAGGCTCCCTTTAAAGTGTAACTTGAAGATTCAACTTGGAACTCAAGAAGGTCTTTTTCTTTAATCATTTTTCTTCCTAAAGCTTCTAATCATCTAAGGTATGTGGAATTGATTCGTGGTCCTCTTTCAACCGTTAAGACCCCAAAAGTGTTTTACTACTTAATTTATGAATTTAAGCTTCAATTGATTATGGGTCTTTAAATTTGTTTATAATTTGATTAAAATGAAGTATAGGCAGTGTTTAATTGTTGATTTTAACTTATTAGTGACCGAAGAAACATACCATGTTCTGGGAATAATTATAGTTGCACTCTTAAGGGAGCCTTGTGTTCTGTGATATGAGAGGTATTACTACTAAGCCACTGGCAAGTCAGAGATGAGAGTGTAACCCTAGTAACTAGATGCAGGCTATATCCCATGGGATTCCCAAGATTATCTATGATGAGATACTAGCTATGTGAGTTAGTCTTGGGAATTGTCACCCTGTTTAGAAAAGGGCACATTATTAGTGAGTTGGCATATTGTTTCCTTAGGCGATATCCTTGATAGCAACTGGGTTGCAATATGATTCTAGGTAAGTGACATTCTTCTGATTGTCTAGCGTCTTGGGCCTTAGCTTAGGTTACACTAACACCACCCTATGAGTTGCTTTACATGGGGAATGGGCCGAGTATAAGCTAATTCCATGGGATAGGCATGTGTTATGGCTTAACTTTTATTTGTAAAAGTGTGTAGCCTGATACTACTAATATATGTTGGTTGTGAGACTGTTGGTGGGTTATACGCCGTGTTGTGGCTGTATTTTTGGTTTAGACATGACCTTACGAGGCCAGATTATATGGATACCTATGTTATGATTGTTATCATCTATGTTTATTCAAGGAACCTAGGGATGACGAGGTTATGGTATACTTGTCCTTAGATGGGCATGACTCCACGGTGATTTGTGATATACTCCCTTCGTCCCATTTTATTTGGCACCCTTTCCTTTTCGGTCCATCCCAAAAAGAATGTCATCTTACTCAAATTAGAAATAATTTACATTTGAAATTCCCTTTTTACCTTTAATGAAATGATTCTCAACCACACAAATATCTAAGTGTTATGAAAGTATAAAGTAAAAAGAAGAAGAAAGTAGAGAGAAGTTTTTTTATTGTTCTTGAATAATATTTATATGTATTTTACAATAAAAGAAACCCTTATATTTATTTGAACAAAACCCTTATATTTATAAGGAAAAAACTGACTTGGTATCCAAGTAAAAAACTAACTTGGTATCCAAGTAAAAAACTCGAACGAATTTGTTGCACATTTATATCACCATTCTTTTGGAGCTCATGTGTGTAGAAAGGTTTTGGTGAAGTGTGCTTGGTTGTATCTCTTTTTATGAATCCTCCAAAGAGTTTTGCAAGTTCTTCACTTCAACTTCTTTAAGCAAACAATCTATTGCCTTTTGAAAACTCTTCAAGAGTTTCAATTCAAGTTATCAACTT
>JBCEWC010004545.1:0-27009 GCA_038996855.1 Solanum aculeatissimum
GGATTATTAGTAGAGTGGAGGAAAGAATGAGGAAGTCCACCAATACCGCATTCCCATTAGTGTGTAGATATGAAGTGTCAAGTTTAGTAGAGTCAGTAATATTGTCTTCCTCGTCTGATCCTTCTATACTTTCAAATGCACTTGCACTTGCAACTGGAGACTTCGGAGAAGTAGGTCTAAGAGAATGTGCAGATCTTGATTTCCCTTCAAAAAAAAAAAGTGAACATCACACAGTGGAAGACTTTAACTTCAAGTAAAGAGAACAGTTCTATAAAAGAAGAGAGTCAAATAAGCAGCAAATCTTGTAAGGTTCTGAATGAAAACATATGGAAAGAGTCAAACACAAAAAGATGCACTTATAGTGGAACAAGATCTTTCATGCCTCTTCCACGTGTCATCAGATCACTATAAAGAACAAAGCACCTAGGGAATGATAACCAGGCCACAGAACAGTCAATGCAAATTTCCCCCTTCCTTGGATTCCATTTGTAAACTGATTCCAGTAATGTCAAACTTCACATCATGACTGTATGGGTGTAAGGACGGTGTCTTATAAGGCAGAATAAATTAAATGCTTGATTGAATTCAAATCAGGGATAATCAATGGCCTCATTTGTTTATCATAACTTCCGACTCAAGAATCTGAATCTAGGATGCAATACAAATGAAGCAAGCACATGGCGAGGCATTATTAGCACTACTGTAGTTACAGTATTCAAAAGTACTGGGACGTGGAAACACTACTGACCATACGATGTACCTGAGCATTTTCCATGTATCCAGCAATTGTATCCATGTAAACAGAAACTACTACTGAACTTTCAAATAAAAAGTTAGGCTATTAAAGTTTCACTTGACCATAAGATGGTTGTGCTACTGAAGATCTTCCATAGTAAGGATTATTTCCTTGTCACTGCAGATAGCACGCTCTACAGAAATTGTCACTAGCAACCCATTTGGTTTTTCAGTCTCTTCTTTACCAGTATATGACACCTCAGCTCAGAAAGGTTGCATTCTCACTTTGAAAGGTTCATAGCATGTCAAAGCCAAACAGCTGCCTAGTGCAACCGCATCTCCAAAAAAGATGTTCGAATTCAGAGAAAAGGTAGAAAGATGTTAGAAAATCAAATACTATTTGATAAGCATAATTCCTTTTATAGTCGGATCATAAATGGATTATTCAGCTAGATCAAAAGGCAAGTTCATTGTTCTAATTTCCCCCCTTTTTTTCTTTTTTTGGTATTCGGATAAGTGCCCATGCATTGATTTCACATCATTTTTTGTAACGTTTTTGGTGTCTCGGTTAGTTTTTATGCACCTTGAAAAACCCGCCAAGTACTTATATCTCCCACCAACACAGGTACGGGGTAACTTTATCCCCCAACACCTAGATTGATGGTAGAGGTGGCAAAATTAAACCCAACCATTCCAACCTGCCCAACCCATTTAATTTTGAGCGGGTTATTAGCTCAACTCATCTCGATCCAACCCATTTAAAATTTGGTTGATATGCAACCCGAGTTGACTCGAAAGATATCTTGTCAAAATATTTTTAATTTTTTATTTAATTTGATATGTTTTATATAGTCATAATGAAGAAAAATATAATTTTATTAAGTACTAAAATATTGTAAACGAACAAACAAGATAAGTAAAATTTAGTAAAAATTGGGTCAGGTTGGGTTTTGAGCCGCTCTATAACCCATTACTCAGCCCGTTTTGACCCAGCGCATTTTTACCCAAGCAAATTTGGGTTGGGTTTTGACCCATTATGACTCGCCCAAATTTGACCCAACCCGCCTAATTGATGGGAAGAAATCGCCTTTAACTCTGGTTCAGCTGGAATTTGAACATTGGTCATAGTCTATTTCATCCTTTTTAACAGTTATAAAACACACCCTAGGATGGCAATGAATTTTACATGCCAGAGCTTCGATATGTCAGTAGAAGTCACCGATCATAACAACAAAATCATGCCATATCAACCCCTCTGGACCACCTAGTATTTGAGACTGCACAATCCCCAGGTCACAATAACATGAATAGGTCTCACTGTCACTTAAACCTAAGGAAAGAAGTCCGATGTTTGAAAAGAACTATGCTAATCTTGGTATTTAGTAAACTAGATAATGATCAAGGGCTAATGGGGGCTCCGCATAGTGAAATCAGGATACACAACTCGGTCCAATAACAACAGGAAGCTTTGTCTAGGACAAATGCTTTAAAATATCAAGGCATCCGAAGAGTAAAATTTTTGGCTCAATTGCTTTATATGAAGCCTGTTGTACCCAGGGTAATCTGTAGACAAGGAGATTCATATCAATAATCAATGCTTTGCGTGAAATATATGTTGTAAACATCAACAAAATGTTTCTGTATTATCTTGTAGCAACAGCGGTATGGAGTATGCCTGAAATGGAGTATGCCTGAAACACTTTGAAGCTATGTTGCTCAGACTCTTCAAAAGTATCAACGGGTGCATGTCGAATTCTCCAAAGATGATGTATTTTTGGAGCATCCGACACGGGTGCGGCATCATATGGCATCGAAAGTGAAGAGTCCTTGCAACTTAGCTTTGAAGTTAAGCAGGTGGCACCTAAACCTCAATTGTTTGCACTTATTAGATGTATATGCATATGAATTATATAGATATCAAGTATATTATGTGCATCTATGTTTTCCTTTCACAACCACTTATTAGATCTTAATAGATCTAAACTATTCAAATCTTATACAAAATCTTATTAACATGAGACATTTGCTTAAAGTCTACAGTAAATGTAACATTTTTCACTACCCTTATAATAACCATCACTAAACAATCACCACCTCCATCATCAGCCACCTTAACAACCTGCCACTAACAACCATTTCCACAACCATCAACCACTACTAACCATCTCCACCACCCACCACTATTATCACTAGCTACAACCACCTTCACCACTGGTAACTACCACCAACTGCAATTACTACCAACGTCAAATGCACAATCACCACTTGTCACTACCGCTTGTTTACTTCTACCGCACAACCACCACCACCTCCACTAGACACCAGGGTTACCATCTTTTTACTTCCATCACATAAACACCACAGGCCATCATTGCTAAACCACCTTAATACAATCCTGGGCACAACACCACCACACTTTTACAACTATCATTGTCGACTACTAACTCCACTGACCACTGCCAATAGCATTTAAATATGATTCATCAAAGAAACGATTAGTTCAACACCATTAAATCAACATATTACACTAAAATTTTATGGATATAATATTAGGTAGTAAAGTTTGAACTCTATATTTATTATTGTTTAAAATTTAATCCACATTCAGAAGCTACAAAACAAACAATTTTAATTATTCAATGGACGGAAATACAACATCTTAATATTATTCAAATATCTATTTAGATATAGACATCTAAATCTTAATTTTGGAAGGAAAAAAAACAGAAATCCTAATGCCTTGAGGCAAGTTTTTTGCAGCCAGAAGGGAAGCAAATTCCAGATAGCTGGCAAAACTTCATATTATTCCTTTGTACATTAAACTAATCTTTTGTGCAGAAAAGAACAAAACAATTACTACTTTGAAGGATGTAATCGTCCTATTTCAATTTATATGACAGAGTTTGACTGAGTACAGAATTGAAAATGAAAGAAAGACTACCAAAACTTGGCATATCAAATATGCCATAACATGTATTTGGCTATTAAAGCTTTTCATTAAGGTTTAAATGGGAATTTCAACTGAAATTATTTCCAAATCTAAAAAGCGTCGTTCTTTTTTTGAAGGAAATAATAAGAAAATAGTGTCATCCTCTCCGGAATGAGAGGAGTAATATATATTTGCATGGTCTAAATATGTTTGTTTGATTCTTCTCTATTCGGTGTAAACTAAATGTTGCACATGACATAGATAATTTCCTTGAGTTTGTCCACAACTAATCATTTTATGATATGGTAACCAAGATCAGCTCCATCCAGAATCTTCACATGAATCGATTGTGTTATAAACTTTGCACCTCAAACTCGCAACTTCGCAGTTAGACGTGGAGGAAACTTCCTCTTGAGCTATCCTCTATTGTCAACAGCGATGGCGACTTTTGTACAACTTTATGCGTATCAGCACATTTATGTGCTAAATGTGATTAAAGAGGAAAGTTAGCATTAACCAATTAATTGTATTTTACGTTCACGCCAAATTAGTACACGTCAGCTGCATCTCTACATCCCTTCCACCCTATTATATTTACATGTTATTTTTAAAAAATGTAAACAGATTCTGTCCTTTATCCCCGACATAATAATGCACCACCGTTCTATGCAAATGAAACATGTGGTTGTAGTTTAGTGGTAAGAATTCCACGATGTGACCATGGAGACCTGGCCTCGAATCCAAGCAGCCATATCAAAATTTGATTTTCCCTTACCCATATTATTATTAATATTCTCCTACTACCTTATTCTTAGATTATATTGTTACGTGTTTGATTCCTCTGCTTTAGTTATTGTACTATTTGTTGTTGTTGCCATTATTTTCTACATGATTTCTTCACTGTTGCATTTCCTTTTCTTACTAATTTTGATCTGATTTACTTGAATTGAGGGTCTATTGGAACAATCTCTCTACTATTTACCTTCACAAGCTACGGGTAAGGCTGCATACACCCCATCCTTCCCAAATCCCAGTTGTGAGATTATCCTAGGTATGTTGTTGTTTATTCTATGCAAATGAAAACCGAAGGTTCATATTTAATTAAAAAATGAAGCATCTCAGGACTTCAAAAGGAAAGTCAAAGATGTCTTCTCCTTTTTAAAGAACCAAGTATCAAAATATCCAGCACCAAAAATCAACCATCAGGACAATAAAGACACCAACTTGTTAATTCCAGTTACTATTTTAAAAAAGTCATGAACATTGGCACAAATTATTACAACTGCAATGACAAGTCTGTCTTAAGCAGGTAATTCTCATTTGAATATTAGCCAAACAAACACAAGTTACTACACTGACCTAGAAAATACCACAGCAGACATATATCCACTCCATTAAATAAGTATAATCTTCATCACATACCTTCAGGAAGAGTATGAAGCCTGGGCAAACCTGCTGGAATAGAATCCACATGCACCGGACCATTCCTCTTTTCCACAACCTCGCCAGAATTCGCCACCGTCACATCAGTAAACGAAGCAGAAGAATGGTGGTAATATCCAATACTACCTTTACTCCGGCTACGGTTCCGCCTCTTCACCGCCGACTTCCTCGAATGACGAGGCGAGTAACTACCGCCATCCTCCATTGCCACGACATCAGGATCCCTATCCTTATCCATGGTTTTTGCAAACTCAAGTAACTGGTTTAGGGTTTTTCGGTGCATATAGTACGCCGATACCGCCACCACCGATGCTCCAACTAGTGCAGCCACCGCTAGATGAACCGTATATGCATCCATTTTTGTTCAGGCGAGCAACAACAGTAATTGAAACTGAGAAACCCTACTTGCTCAACAGTAGAGCGAGAGAGAGTCGATATAAGAGAAGACAAATGTGTTTGTGTTGTTTTATTTTTATTTTTTGTGAAATGGAAGAGAAGAGTGAAGCTGAAGCGCACTATTTATAGTGAAAAAATGATCTGAGTGGAATAAGATAGAGTTGCGCCGCTAGTACAGCACATTATTTGAGTTTTTTCATTATTAATCTAAATGGGAATAAAAAGTATTGAAAATAAAGTTGAGGAGTTGAAATTTAACTTTTTCTTTAAATGCTGATTCATCATCATATAGCTCTAGTATTAATTTTTTAAACAGATTATGAGATGTATATTTATTGTCACTAAGTTATATTTACAGTATATGAGTGTCTTTAATGATAATTTATTTTATAATTTATGTGTATAAAGTTTGCTAAACTCTCAGTACTCAGTAACAGCAAATACAATTTTGTATACACAAATCACACATTGACATAATAGAGTTTAAAATTTATAATTTCATTTTATCTCAAATGATCTGGGAAAAATGATAAGAAAGAATGTATTTATCTTTAGAGGTCGTTTGGTAGGAAGTATTAGGATAAATAATTCATGTATTAGAGTAAGGTATTAGTTAATGCAATGTTTGGTAAGATTTTTGGACCCATGAATAATTAATTCATGTATTAGTTAATACCATGTACATGGTATTAATTAATTAATGTCTCCCATATGATGGTATTAACTAATACATGGATTAAATATATAAAGACAAAAATATCCCTAAAATTCTTTTATATTTTTTTTTTATTTTCTTTATTTTATGTTTTATATTTGTAATTTTGTACTTGTAGATTTATTTAAATAAATTAGCGTACAAATTTTATTTATTTGCGGGTTTCATAATATAAAAATAAATAAATTTACCATGTCAAAATTTAAAATTTTATTTATTTGTGGTTTCATATTTACATAATAGACAAAAATATTTTGACATGTCAACTTTATTTTTTTTATAATTAATTTAATTGAGTGATTTTATTAATACAAAACAAAGTCCAATGATGTTAGATATATTTTCAAAGTTGACTGACTTTGTAGGATATAAACACTATACTAAAATTACAACTTCCAAATTTTTATGTGTAAATATAGATTTTTTTTCAACAATTATTTACCATCTTTTCATTTTTAATAATAGATGGTCTATCTTTATTAAATTAAAAATTGGCGTTTTATTAGTGATGAATTTATTAAGATCACAATTATTTATTCTCAAATAATTCAAGTGAGAATATAACAAATATGATGACAAAATTATTGTTCTCCTAACAAGTTAATTAGAAGCCACAAAAAAATAATCTATTTTGATTTAATTACATGAAATAGAAATTTTCAAAATAATTCAAGGGTATAATTGAAAAGAAGCTTTTTGTAGATTTTTAAACCAAATCACAAGATTAGATCAGAAGCAATGAACCAAACACTTGATAAAAAATAATCCCTGCATTATTAATCTCTGCGTTACTAATCCGTACATTATTAATCTCTACATTATTTATTTTTGTACCAAACGACCCCTAGTGTTTGTTTTAGAAGATGTAAAAAATATGCTTTCATAAAAAAATAAATATATGAGTTATAATAATCGAATAAATGTACTAAACGTCTTTGTTTTAAAATGCACACTATTTCTTAATTGATCAAAGAAGCTTCAGAAATTAAGGTAAAAAAGGTGGGCAACAATGAATTATGAACCGCTTCACACAAAAAGATTTGTCTAAGCAAATTTTTTGAAATTTTCATTAAGCCAATACCAAATTTTATTTTATTTATTTACGTTTAGTGATATTTGATAATAATTGAGATTTTTTTTTTGTCAAAGAAGAAGGATCATGATCCTATGATTTCACATGCTAAGGCTCCACTAATAAATATTTTTTTAAGAGAAAGACTTTATTGAAGCGACATAAAATATACAGAATGGTATTCTCCATTAATTAAGAATGATGCGTAAAAAAAATTTATAGCTATAAAATTATAGGGTAAGAAATATATATAGTTATAAATATACAATTTGTAATTAAGCTCATATTATAAGAAAGAATATATTTTGTGATTACAATATACTCAAATTGATATTAGGGATCACTTAGTAGCAAATTAAAGACAAAATAATAATGTCGTGTGCATGTCCATTGTTTTTGTAAATAAATTAACAAATTGATCATGAAAAAGTAATGTGTTGTAGAGTAACGAGAGGATCAACGACTATTTTCGAATATAATATTTGTTCATCTTATATATTTTATATTTTCATGTTGCACAAGATTTGTGGCTATTTTAGTCGCACTCATGTTATCATCATGTAACACTATAGAAGACGAATAGCAACACCGATCTCAGATAATAGATGTCATAGTTAAATAATTTAAATTTATTGTCAACATAGTTCAATACTTGGCTTCTGTAAATGATTTAAATGTATGAGATTATTTTTGTATATTTAAGATATAAGAAAGTGTCAAGAAGCATGCACCAATCAGCAATAAAGTGACAGAAATCGAGACAATCAACATCAATATAGAGAATCAATATAGAAGAGAACACTTTAAGTCATAGATCTACAACATATCTAACAACACTAAGTAATGTAGTATGATGTATATGATAGCAATTAGCCATAAATTAGCTTGGATTCTGTACTACATATGAAATGTTCGGCCTTGTCATAGTGACTATTCCATCAACTATTGATATTATGTTGGATCACTGAATGGTTCTCTTATTAACTAAACAACAACAACAATAATATACTCAGTGAAATTTCATAAATGGGGTCTAGGAAGGATAAAATGTACGCAGATCTTACTACTACCTCATAGTACCTCATAGAGATAGAGAGATTGTTTCCAGAAGAACCTCAACTCAAATATATTCGCCCCAAAAGTAGAAAATACTAGATACAAAATGACTATAGTAGAAAACAGTTGAAAACTTATAAATACAATACAAATAGCAAAATAATTGACGGTCAATAACAACACAATATAGAATGACATGACTAATCCTACAATCCTACTATATCACAAGGCAAGACATCATCCTACGTACCCCTACTAGCCCTTTACCTTAATACGCGACCTCTATTCCTTTCTATCTAAGGTCATGTCCTCGGTGATATGAAGTTGCGCCATATCATGTCTAATCACCTCACCCAAATACTTTTTTGATATACCCTTACCCCTCCGTGTAACCCCTAAATCCAACATCTCGCACCTCCTAACAAGAACATCAACACTTTTTCTCTACACATGCCCAAACCATTGTAGTCTCACTTCTCTCATCTTGTCTACCACTGAGGTCACCCCTAACTTCTCCTGAATGATCTTAGTCTTAATCTTATCACCCCTGATATGTCCACACATCCATCTCAATATCCTTATCTCCGCAACCTATATCTTCTGAACATGTGAGTTTTTGATTGGTCAACACCCCATATAGCAAAGATGGTCTAACAACTATTTTGTACAACTTACCTTTAAGTTTAGGTGGTATCTTCTTATCACTCAATACTCCAAAGGCAAGCCTCCATTTCATTCATGTTTCTCCAATACGATGTGTGACATCGTCATTGATATCACCACTACTCTAAATGATGGACTCGAGATATTTAAAGCTTTCTCTCTTGGGAATAGATTGAGTGGAAATCCTCACTTCAATATCCACTTTGTTCCTCGTAACACTAAATTTGCACTCCGGGTATTTTATCTTGGTCATGGTCAATTTGAACCCTTTAGATTTCAAAGTATGTCACCAGACCTCCAACCTATCATTAACTTTATCCCTGGTCTCATCAATCAGTACTATGTCATCCACAAATAGCATACACCATGAAACCTCCTCCTGGATAGATCGAGTCAGCTCATCCATCACTACAGCAAAAAGAAAAGGCTCAGCACAGATCCTTGATGAAGCCCCATATCAAAAGAAAAATACTCCGAGTCTTCTATCATCGTCCTTATCGAGTTCTGACTTCATCATACATGTCCTTTATCGCCCTGATATACACCATTGGAACACTTTTTACCTCAAGAAACCTCCATAGGATATCCTTCGGAAATTATCATAGGCCTTCTCAAGATCAATGAATACCATATGAAGGTCCCTCTTTCGTTCCCTATATTTCTCTACTAGTCTTCGAGCAAGATGAATTGCTTCAGTAATCGATTGACCCAGCATGAATCTGAACTAATTCTATGAAAACACTCCTTTCCTCACTACTTCTCTAATGCAACCAACAGTAGTGTCCCACATGTTGTTCACATCTCCACTCCAAGCTCCCAAACTACTCAATTTTTCACTCATCTCCCGAGAAAGGGCAGGAGTTAGGCCTCCTTATCTAATCCTCAGTTGGACATAAATAGCCTTCTTCCTCTTATCCCTCTTAATCTTTAAATCCATCACTAAAAGTCTATGTTGAGTGGAGATATTTTCACTTGGAATAACCTTGCAATTCTTCCACAGACTTCTATCACCTTTCCAGAGGAGTAAGTAATCAATCTAGGTCTTAACTACCGTACTACGAAAGGTAATCAAGTGATTTTTCCTTTTCGAAAAACATAAGTTAGCAATAATCAACTCAAAGACTTTAGCAAAATCTAAGAGAGACATCCCACCTTCATTCCTCTCCCCAAAATCAAAGCCTCCATGAACATCATCAAACCCACTAGAAGTTGCACCGATATGCCTATTAAAATCTCCCCTGATGAAGATATTTTTTGCATCTGGTATACCTCTTACAAACCCATCCAAATCCTCCCAAAAGAGTTTTTTGACTTCCTCATCCAAGCCCACTTGAGGCGCATAAGCACTAACTGCATTCACTATATGTCTACTGATAACAAGTTTAATAGACATCATCCTATCATTTATCCTCTTGACCTCCACTACATACTCCCTAAGGTCCTCATCTATTAGGATACTTACGTAATTTCTATCTCTCGAGCCATCAGAGTACCATAATTTAAATTCGTCTACATCTCGTGCTTTGGTACCTACCCATCTTGTCTCCTAAACACACACAATATTAATTTGTCTCCTCTTAAAACTCTTTACTAGCTCTATAAACTTTCCTGTAAGTGGTCCTATGTTCCACGACCCTACTATTAACCTAAGTAAGTCGTCCCCCTCTTACCATTGCTATCTCTCGCCTCCAATCCCAACCGAAGACATGACCCTAATCCACCATCAATTCCTAATTCCACTAAACTAAGAACTAATAACTCAAAAAATTACAAAAGATCAAAAAGATCTCTTATCAACTAAAGAAACGTGAAATTTGTTGAATAGTATTTTCTATTAACTTAGAATGATACAGTAGGAAATTATAATTGCGCAAGGATAGGGTTAGGTTCATACTCTAAGAAAGGAGTATATATTGTTATAATTACACAATTTGTAATTACGTCTTATTCTAAAAAAAAAGTATATTTTGTGATTCCTATACCATTATAATATTGCCTGACAAACTGAAGGCACATTAATCATGCCTTAAGGCTTGAAGTAGGAAAATAGTGGAATATGAGAGGTAAAGATTGTTGAAATAATTGTTTTAATTATTTATGAAATAATATATTTAATAAAAGTTTTGATTTACAAATTAAATGAATGTGAATTAATAAGTTTCATTTCCTTCTATATTACTACACAAATATAGAAGAAATACGTGAAAGAGTATACATGTTACAAACTACAAAGAGAGCTCATAGATGCCAAAGATTAATTTTGAAACTTATGTAATTAGATGTTTGTTATCTCGAAATCTAGAGGTACTCTTTTTGGAAGGTGACTAAAAATACTGGAGACTTCTTAAAGCATAAATATTTGTTTGATGTGATAATATTTCACATTTTGAAAGACACTATCTTTAAAAAAATGTCTTGATATGCCTCTAAATCAATCAAGTTCTATCATATTTATTGTAATAATTTGAGATATTTCATTTGAGCAGTTGGGAAATATTGTAATCATTGCATTAAAAAAGATGGATGAGAAGGCAGCACCCCAACTAACAGAATGGACGGATTGAGAAGAAATCTTCAATCTGAAAAAAAGCTTGGAAGGTAGAACCCTTTACATTTTTCTACAAGACTTTATCTATAGGACAAACCCTTTACATTTCAAGAATATAATCATCCTGAATATTAAAGAATTAACTTAACTAAAAACTTAATCAGGACAAATTATCTTATTTTTCTCCCTGTTCAATTTTTAAAAAAATTAAAATAGGTTAATTTAACTTAAAACAACAAATTTGTAAGTTAAAACATATTAACATTCCAGAATGAAGAAGCGACATCAATATTATATTAGATATTTTTAACTTTTCCTTCTGATATGTACTTGCCTTGCGATTTAATTCATTATTTTAACGCTAATTTAGTATTTTAAAAAGGAAAAAGGGTAAAAAAATGTCTTTGTACAATTAGAAAGGATAAAAAATGTCATTCCTTTATACTTTGGGTCATTTATGCCCTTGTACTATCAGAAATAGGTCAAAATACTCTGATACTAACGGAAAAGGGTAAAAAATGCCCTTTATTTATTCTTTGGTCAAAAAATACCCTTGTCAGTGATACTTTGATAAAAAAATGTCTTTATTATTACCAAATGGGTCAGAAATGCCCTTCTTTAAATGAATGTGTATATATATATATTTTTTTCTTTTTAAACATATTATATTTCTAATAAAAATATTATTTTTAAAGAATTCTTTTCTTATTTTATTTTTTTAAAATCACATTAACTAATAAAAATGTAAGAAAATAATTATTTTCTTAATCTCATTTTATCAATTAAAATAGAACATCGTACCCCTGTAGCAAATAATATATGTCATAAATATAAGATCATAGTAAACCAAACATTAATTTTTATTTAGATAACAATAAAAATAGTGATTATAATAAAGCAAAAAAAAATATTTTTAAATTTTTTTTCTCGAATTGAAGTAGGATAAATATTTACTAATTAAAAAAATGACTATAAATGCCCTTCATTTATAATTTGGTCCAAAAATGCCCTTATCGTTGATACTTTGGTCCAATAATTCCCTTATTGTTATTTAATAGGTCAAAAATGTTCTTTTTCAAATAAATTTATTATTTATTTTATTTTTAAACACATAAATTTTCTTACAGTATTTTTTTAATTAGTAAATATTTATCCCATTTCAATTCGAGAAAAAAATTTAAAAATATATTTTTTGCTTTATTATAATTACTATTTTTATTGTTATCTAAATAAAAATTAATGTTTGTTTTACTATGATCTTATATTTATGACATATATTATTTACTACACAGGTATGATGTTCTATTCTAATTGATAAAATGAGATTAAGAAAATAATTATTTTACTACATTTTTATTAGTTAATGTGATTTTAAAAAAAACAAAATAAGAAAGAGAATTCTTTAAAAATAGTATTTTTATTAGGAATACAATATGTTTAAAAAGAATATATATATATATATATACATACACTCATTTAAAGAAGAATATTTCTAACCCATTTGGTAATAATAAGGGTATTTTTGGACCAAAATATCATTGACAAGGACATTTTTGGACCAAAGTATAAATCAGGGGCATTTTTAATCCTTTTCCGTCAATATCGAGGCATTTTTGACCAATTTCTGATGGCACAAGGGCATAAATGACCCAAAATATAGACGAAAGACATTTTTGATTATTTCTAATAGTACAAAGACATTTTTAACCCTTTCCTCTTTTAAAAAAATAATTTTAGAATCATTTTAAGTAAAATAATTTTTTTATTTGTGGAATTTTAGTTCTTTTAAAAAAGAAAAGGTAAAATTAATTCAAACACTTCCAAGTTCTTTATTTTAGATGTTCTTTTTCAAATTTTAGTTAAATATTATCCAAACTCTTTAACTTTATGAGAACTTTGCTGAAAATATATTTTCAAAGATGTGATTCCCTTTTCAGATAATTTTCCTGATTTTCATTATATTTTATCCTCTTCAAACCCATTTATAGGACTGCATTAGGTATGCTATTGTTGTTGGTTATACACTATCACTACTACACATTTTTTCCTGTATCACTATTATTCTTGATTGCTGCGACGCCTTCCGCGTCACAATTTAATTAATTAACCAATAAGGTTGCATTTTAATAATAATTGTCCTTTTATTTTTGATAAAGACTTCAAATTCAAATTTTAAGTATGAAATTATTTTTATTAGGAAGCTTTTTAATTTCTAAATGTGGAATTTTTAATATGAATTTAATTCTAATTAGGTTGAATATAAAATAAAAAAACCTAAAAAGAATAATTAATTAAAATAATCATATATTTCCTTTCAGTAATCCTTTGTTATCCAGATCCAGAATGGTTTTATTTATTTTGAATATATTGTATGTTGTCTTTTTCAAAAAAATAAAAAAGAGTTTGTATATGACATGGAACCACGTGAATTGTTGAGCCACGCATAACGTTAAAATCAATGACATTTGAGTCATCGGTTGATTATTTTTTTAAAAAAAAATTAATAATTTTTTTTAAAAAAAAACTTGTGTAAGAAATAAGAATATTATTAATAAAATAATAGGAGTATAAATTTGTTTATTTCTTGATTCTTGTTATTGACATATTTTTCAAATATATGATGATTTTGACCTTCTTGAACTAGATTTTGATTTCTCCATGAATATCTCATAGTTCATGGGTCTGGGATATTCGAGATGCCTCTTTGAATATAATATCATTTATATAGACATAAGTTAGGATAGGATATAGTAGACTCCAAGAAGCCTAACTGAAAGAAGCCTAACTGAAATCAAACACATGTTGTAAAGTTCTATAAAATTTCAGTGTCTATAGAATTTTCTTAATTGATTATAGCGAAAACTAGACAAAGTAGACCTAATGTGAAATTATTTAGGAGTATTTATATAAATAATATATTATATATCAAATATTATTTTTTAAGATACTTTTTAATTACGATTTATAACATATTTTTACCAATAAAATTACAAAAACACCCTTCTCTTTCTTCCTTTCTTTTCTTTCTTCTTCTCTTCTTTTTCTCTTTCTTCTATTTTCTAAGCTCTTTTTTCCTTTTCTCTCTCTTCCTTTTCCAAAAGTAAGAAAGAGAAACTGGAAGAAAAAGAAAAGAGCCCACAAAAAAGAAAAGAGGAGGAGGAAGAGAGAGAATTTCTTTTTCTATTTCGGGTAAAAAATAATACAATCGTTTTTTGGCAAAATCAAAACAAGTGTTAAAATTGATAATGAGAAAGAAAAGAGCACACAAAAAAGAAAAGAGGAGGAGGAAGAGAGAGAAGGACATTTTTATTTTTTTGTATTTCGGGTAAAAAATAATACAGTCATTTTTGGCAAAATTAAAACAAGTGTTAAAATTGATAATTAATATTATATAATGTATTATTTATTTAAATGACCCAATTATTTATCCTTAATGGATCCATGATCCAAACTATTTATCTTCTTACTCCACTTTTTTCTTTTTATTTCGCCCATGACATTATGTTGACATCAACACAATGTCAACATGATGTCATCATGAATATTATGAAATAATTATTTGTGATACTCCGATGGTATATATATATATATACCATATCGGTATCATATAGAATAAGTTCAATCCTTTGTTATACTCTGGCGGTATATTGATACCCCATTGGTATCATATATGATTATGTTTTTTTAAGAAATTAATAAGAAATAATTAAAAAAATTTATTAAACTCTAAATTGATAGAAAATATACTCATTGTGATACTTTGTCCGTATATTGATACCATATTGGTATCTCATAGGACTGGATCTTAATTATCTATGATGTTCCATCGATATATTGATACCCTATTGGTATCATATAGTTTTGAACTCTTTTTTTAAGAAATAGAGCGATTAAGAGAAAGTTATTACAGTTACAAAATTATTTATTAAACTCTAAATTAGTAGAAAATTTATTCTTGCGATACTTCGTCGATATATTGATACCCTATTGGTTCATATAATTTTGAGATCTTTTTTTAATAAATAAAATAATTAAGAGAAAATTATTAAAATCACAAACTTATTTGTTAAATTCTAAATTAGTAGAAAATATATTCTTTGTGATACTCTATCGGTATATTGATATCATATCGATATCATATAAGAACTAGTTTAATCTTCTATGATACCCTGTTGGTATATGCATATACTATTGGTATATCATACAAGGTAGGCACTGACATTAACATGACGTTAGCACAAGAATTTCAATAGTAGGGGTATAAATGTAAGGGGATATATGAATGTAAATAATTTACTTCAAAGGGGTATAAGCTTAGTTTTGCCTTGATTATAGTGCATTTTCTTAAGAAAAGACCATCAACTCACTTTATTAAATAAATTAAATACTTACAAAGAGGCAAAGTCCAAAATGACCAAGCCCAAATCAAAATAAAAAAAACACAAAAGATATATGAAAATAATTAGGAAAGTGAAAAAATCACAACCCTTTCAAAATATAAACTCCAAAACCCTTCACTCCTTCTTCACTAAATGGTCTACAACACCAATCCATGGCTACCAACTTGAGATTTCAAGGATCCAGTCAATATTCAGCAATTGACGAAGAGGTATGTATAATTTAAGTTATTAAAATTAAATTCAGCAGACATCTCTAAGTTGTGTTCTCTGTACCACCTTGAGTGATTATTGTTGCTTCAGTCTTCAGTTATCCAGATAGTACTCCGATTGACGAATTCTCCATATAGCTACAAGTAAGTTCATACCACTTTTCATAGATCTAGATTCGTTGTATTGAATTCCACAATAAAATTAATACCACCGCCTGAGATTAGATTTGTTGAAAGAGGTATTAACTTGAATTCAGTGTATACAAAAGCATGAACCCAACCTATTAAATAACGCTAACAACTGTGAAGACAAAATTTTAGATATTCCTCTCCTTATGACTATGGATACTCATGAATTAATACATATCATAATCTAATACAAGCCCAATATTTACTCATCCTGATTTTATATCATTTGCAATACCCTAAGCTCTCCCATCAGGTGCATGATATGTAATCAATCAAATCTAATTTAGACAAAGTAATAAGTAGGCTTATTGATATAGACATATTTTATGTGATATCCAAAATACTATACATTGTTAAAACAATGTTGATTTGCCTACCTTAATCTCAAGTATGGTAGGCCATACTTGTCTGCATTTATAAAATTATGCTCCCTGCACTTGGAACTTGCTAAAATTTTGTAAATTCAAAAATACTTATCAATCAAGACCACCAACATTATCCCCATTTAAGTTGAAAACAACTATCCTCACTTCATCGAATATAGGATCTCCGCATACATCTTCATTTTCCTCCTTAGTAATACTTCTAGCAATAGGTCTCAATAAAGAGAAAGAGATGGTATCTCTTTTCTGCAGAAATTGGTTTGCGTAGAACTGTACTGCTTTTACTGTTATTTCCTATCCTTCCTTCCTCTGGCCAGGAACCATATATATTCTGAATTCTTTTAAGCCTAAATTGTCATGACCCTAAATTGAATGTGATAACATTTATTTTTAACCCATCGAGACAAGTCAACCTAATAGATAACGATAGAATAAATGCGGGAGCTAAAGAAATTCTATAATATAAATAACAAATATTAAAGTATAGGTGACACAACTATAAGCTAAAACCATCTCAAAACTAGTGTCACGTGTACAAGCCTCTAGATACATCAAATTGTGAAAGAAATAATACAAGTCTTAATAATCATTGTATCTCAAATTGAACAAAATTAATAAAGAAGTCCAATAGTCTTGAGGGTAGGCGAAATCAACAAGCATTTGCCTCTCAATCCGTCAAAAGCTCGATCCTTGAAAAAAATGAGAATGTCAACTGGGTTCGAACTCACAACCTACACACATATGTAGAAAAAATAAGGGTGAGTATCAAGGTACCCAAAAAGAGGTCCTAATCACAAATAGAGAATAAAGAACTAAGTACTCCTTCCATCCCTACCTTATACCACCGCACTACAACCTTGTACGCAGAAAAGTCCAACATACACTGTATAGAGAATATATAATTACAATCTCAGTCCACAACATCTCCACAGATCAATCTCGTCAATTTACAAGATCATAGTAAATCAACCTATCACACTTAGCACTATGAACACATTTAAATCAAGGAAAAAGATGAAATGGGATGAAGTACCATGATATGCAAGCAACACAATGAAATATCAAATAATCGTGATGTATGTATATCCTACGATACACATCTGCTGATATAATTAGATCAGAACCCATAGGACCACACATAAACCATGTATCCGTCGGAATCATTTCTCTTCGGTATTTAATTTTCATATCTAGCCAGAAGCATTTTCCTTCTATTTTTTTTTCTTTTCTTTCCCTTTCCTTTTTTTTTTCTAGTCGAAATCATTTTCTTTTGGCTTTTAATCATCAATGGTACATCAAGCAAATATATGTAATCACAACACAATATTATTTTCATAAGTATGGGAATATGCAAGATGTCCACATAAGTCATTGATTCAACAATCAAATATTCAATCTCATAGTTCTTTCAACATTTGGATCATCATCAATAACACACATATGCTAATCACATCACATTAGGGCTCAAGTTCTGAACAACTTTTATGTCATCATAGCTTAAGACTAATTCCCATTTGATTCCACATTTCACAAGTATTCATTTCAACAATTTCAACGATGCTAAATTAAGCAACTAGCTCAATACCACATACAAAGTACTACATTAGTCATTTCCACACACATGAGTCAAAGCTCAATAATTAGATCAATATAATATTTTTCACAATTTAACAATCGATATCACAAGATCAAATCATATAATCAACTCAAGGCCATAATCATTGACAAGTACATAGCAAATCAAGAGTCATTTTATACATGTTATCACCTCAATCTTTCCATTACCCCAATCATATATGCTAAATTATTTCACTAATTCTCAATTTCACAAAGAAAGAAAAAATACCAAGTCGAAATTAAACTCAACAAGGTTTATAATTCACTTGCCTCGAATTAGCCAATAATCAATCTGACGAGAGAGCTTTTTCTTTCCTAATTGAATCCATCACACCATAATCTAGTTAAGAATAGGTTCACAATCACATTCCAAGAAGAACAACACCAAAATCAAGAAATTCGAAGAAAAGGGCAAAATTATCCAAAAATTCACTACAAAAAATGAGTCAAAAATCTATAAATTTTTACATTAAAATAATCATTGAGTTTTTAGAAATCTAATGGCGAAAATCGTTTAAAAAAAGGAGTCAAAATGAGCTCATAATCACCACTTCTCTTTTGAAAAACAAAGTTCATGAAATCCTCAAATTTTCCAATTAAAAATTTTTAATTTTCATGTTAAATCATGAATTAATCAATGGAAATTGGAGAAAAAATGTTGAAAATACCCAATCGATTTTTTTAAAAAATATCTTATAAAATCACTCAAAACCGAGCTCAAAATATTGAAAATGGTGATAAATGATGAAAATTCGATGTTTAAAAAAATGTTACTGTTCAGGGGTTACTTTGTACTCCGCGAACATAGTCATGACACCGGCAAATGTGGAGAGTAAAATGACCAACGCTCTACGAATGTAGAGAGTAAAATGGCCCACCCTCCTCAAATACGAAGGTCTCCACACTAAGCCTTCGCGAATGCGGGGAGCTATGCCACGAACGCGGAGAAGAAAATCAGTGACACCAAATATCAGTAATTATACAACACAAAATTCACGAGAAGGACCCTCAAAATTTGTTCAAAATTTGATACACACAAATCATATATGTAATCTTACTAAATTTGATATTTCGGACTCAATAAATCGTTAAAACTTGAATCCGAGGTCTCCTTGACTCAAAATCCAATAAGTCACAACTAAACTAGTTTAGGCCACTTGAAATACTAAAATGCTATCGGAACAGCTAAAAATTATGACGAAACTCATTCTACCACAAAAATACCTTCCAAAACCAACATAACCATTAGAAATTCAATTCGAGCATCGTAACTTAAAATGTTGATCAAAGTCAAACTTAAGTCGAACTTTAGATCAATTTTCAAATTCAGACCTAAAATCCACATAACAATCTCAAATCTGATTCCGATAACTCTCCTAGACCAATTTTCACATTCCAAAATTGATGGAATCTATGAAATTCCATTTTGAGACTCGAATCTCTAGATGACTCAAAAATTTAAAATTTGGCAACTTAAGCCTCCAAAACTCACTTCTTTAGCAAAAATTCAACTTTTTACAAGACTTTAAAAAATTAGCTTTCAAAATCATTCAAACGTGACTCGAGAAATTTGTCAGGAGGGGTAAAATGATAATTTTATCAGAAATATAAAAAATGACCTTTAAGGTCGTTATAAAAGTCTTGTAATGCTCCATAGGTGAAGATGAACTGCTCTCAAACTATTAGAAGCATTATCCAAAGTGAAACTCATTATTTATTTTGTCACATATTTCAAAATACAACATATTGTTGAGGTTATATAAGAACCAATTTTAGTCTTTTCAACATATTTGTAGCCTATTATTCATTTTTACATACTCCAATCATGATCAATCCAATGAACAGTAACAATAAGATATCATTACCAATAATACTACGACTCATATAAGAAGTAATAAATAATTTACAATCAAAAAAACAAATAAGCAATGAAGATAATGACAATGTTCTGCTTGATATTTAAAAATAGCATTTTCAATTGTATTTCATGAAAAACATTCAAAAGATGGGTCATACACTTGTTGAATATAATGAATAAAATCGAGATATGAAGGAAAACTATAAGGCAAACTACAAATAGTAACCATTTTAGCTAATTCTTCAAGATATTTTTTTGTACTATATGTACGGGATCTGTTGGGGCCAATCGGATTGTAATGACCTATAAAGTTATTTTTGACATTCTTGATAAAATTATCATTTTTTCTTTTTAAAAGTTGACTCGAGTCATTTTTTGTTAAGTCTAAAAGTTAGATTTTGAAAATCTTGTGAAAAGTTGGAGTTTTGCTAAAGAAAGAGTTTTTAAAAGCTTAAAGTCGAAAATTTTGAGTTTTATGGTCATCTTGAGTTTCGAGTGTTGAAATTCAATTATGTCAATTCCATTAGCTTTGGAATGCAAAATCTGTTCTAGGAGACTTGTGGAACTGAATTTGGAGTTAAAATGAAGATTTTAGACTTAAAGTTGCATATTTAGTTGATTTTGGATCATATTTTGACTGTAGTCAACATTCAAAATTCTGAAGCTCAAATTAAAATTTTGACATTTCTAGTGGTTCCAGTGGTGAAACTAACACTAGAAATAGTCTCATTATAATTTTTAGAGTTTCCGAGGGCAGTATGGATATTTTAAGTTTTAACTAGCTTCTTTGAGTATTATCGGGTTCCGGGCCAAAGAGGTCTGAAATTCAAATTCTAACGATTTCATTATGTCCAGAATGTCATTTCTAGTAGGGTTACATTTTTTATTTGTGTCACGGGGTTCCAAACGAATCTCGAGGGTCCTTTTCGTGTTATGTCAGTGCTGTGTTTAGCTAATATCTGGTGCATCTATGTTGTTCTCCGTATTCATGGAAAGAGGGTCCACGTTCACAGAGCTTTAGAGGCATTGACCTCCGCATTTGTGGAGGGTACTTCCACGTGGTCTCCGCGTTCGCGAAATTTTAAACTTACCTAAAATAGTGAGCTATTTTTAAAAGATGAATTTTGACATTTTTCTCAATTTTTAATATTTCAGGCTTCATTTTTGAGAGATTCTTCAAGGATTTTCAAGGCTAATCCATTGGGTAACTATTTTCTAACCTATTTTCTTAATTTTTATTGATTAAATTGTATTTTTTAACATATAATTTGAGATTTTTAATTGAAGAATTTGGAGTTTTTTGGACTTTGATTTCTAAGCTAAATTGATGATTTTGACCTCATTTTAACTTTATTTTCAAAACAGTTTTTATCATTGGAATCCTTATTACTCGGAGAACGTTTTCATATATTAATTTTCAAATTCTGAGTACTTTTTTTAGCATAAATGTTTTTGACCATTTTATCTTTTTTGCCAAATTGATTAATTTTAGTGTCATTAGATTCATATTATGATTGTGATGCTATATTTGACTAGATTTCAGTGATTTAGAGTATCGTAGAAAAGGAAATTTTTTGAATTTGACTTGATTTGAGATTTCTTCTAAGGCAAGTGGACTCCTAGCCATTTGTTAAGTATGATTGGACCTTGTATACTCTTACGTGTATGAAATTGAGTGATTTGGGACATGAATTGGGATATAATTTTATTTTTGTAGGCTTTGATCATGAAATTTTGGATTTGGGTGATTGCTCATATTGTGAAATCTTGTGAATTCATGACACATGTGATCTTGTGAATTATTAGTTAATTGATATTTGAGATGGTATCGATATTGAGATTGTGGTGACATTGAGAATGTGATGATATTGAGATTGTGCACATTGCATTCACTAATACTTGTGCATTGATACTGTGATGGCTATGACTGAGAGATATGTAAGATAACATATGAATTGGCGACTGAGGTCTCTACCAGTGAATGATTAGTCGAGGTCATTGCCGGCGAGCTAAGGCAATATGTTGGCTGATGATGTGACCAAGGTAGCTTCTGGTTGAGTGAGCATTGGCTGAGGTCATTGCTGGCAATGTTCACGAGTACATGATCCTTGCATGGCCCCATGGGTTCTGTTCTGACACGATAACGGATGTGTATCGTAGGACATATATGCATCAGAATTAGTTGACATTGCATCACATTGCTTCCATTTCTTGACATCACTTCATCTAACATCATTCTTCTTGACATTGTTATATGTAATGTACATGAAATTATGGCTAAATTGAGATTGCTTATATTATTGGAGATCTATTATGCTATTGGATATCTTGAAATGTTATTCTATAAGATGTGCGTATATATATGTCTATATATATTGTGTTGTGCTGGGACTTTTCTAAGTGCAAGTGTGTAGTTCGGTGGTATTTGCTTTGGTGGATAAGAATACTTGTGTTCTTTATTGCTTTACTTTAGATTAATTTCCGTTTTGCTGAGTACCTTGTTGTTTGGTGTTGACCCCTTAGTACATTTTTGTAGGTTATGAGCCCGGTCCCATCTGATAGACTTCTTTGTTACTGGATCGAGCTTTAGGATCACTTGAGAGGTAGCTGCTTGTCTTTTCGACAGGCCTTCGAGGATTCTATTTTATATTTTATTCTATTTGGGGACTAGACATTGAGACTTGTATCTTATTTGAGTATTCTTATCATTAGAGGCTTGTACATGTGACACCAGTTTTGAGATAGTTACAGTTTTGTCTTTCCTTATGCTTATATATTATATTAGACTGCTTTATCTTCAACTTTTGTTATTATTTTGGGTTGTTCAGTGTTGGATTTACTCGCCTTGGTGGGTTAGGCGAGTGCCATCACACTCAATTTATGGATTGTGACAATTTAGTATCAGAGCCCCAGGTTCATTGGTCTCACATGTGTACAAGACCAGTCTAGTAGAATCCCAAGGATCAGTGCGAAAACATCTGTTACTTATCTTGGGAGGCTATGAAGACTATTAGGAAATTATCTTTTACTTCTTTCTAATTAATTCATGTATGAGTTTTGTTTAAGTGTTGAGTAGTCGTGTGTCTTTTTGACGGATGGCGAGAACTAGATCTACATCAGTTATCGGACAAGGAAGACAGCTACCGAGATTGCTATTGAGACCTCAACTAGGGGTAAGGTCCAAGCCAGAGGTCAAGGTAGAGGGTGGTGCCGAGGAACAACACCAACTAGAGATTATAAGAGGGTCATCTCCCCTAGTGATAAAGCCTAGAGAAGAGCAGGTTCTTCCCGAGTTTACTGCAACACCACAACTACATGACACTTTTCTATGAGTTTTGAGTGTACTTGATACCATAGGACAGACAGGTAGCCCAACTAATACGTCGAGTAATTTATAGACACGGGTTACGGTTCAACCTCTAAATCAATAGCTGGCCCATGAGGCCCAGGTACAGATAGAGAAACCACTAGCAACACCTATTGTTGAGATCCCTCTAGTAGCTGCCTTTACTGATGAGGATTAGTGTAGATATGAGAGGTTCAGGAAGAAGGAGCCACCTCAGTTTCAGGGTGGAAAGATTGAGGACATAGATGAGCCTTTGGCTACTTGTAGGGAGTTACTTAAGACTGCGGGGTTGGAAGAGACTCATGGTGTATAATATGTTACCCTCTAGCTTTGTGGACCAACCAGGAAGTGGTGGCGGAACTATTTGGGATCATTTACGATTGGGTCTCCTCTGATAATTTGGAAGACATTTTCTAGTGCTTTTTATGACAAATTTATTCCTTGGAGTATTGGTGAGGAGAGCCGTATGAGGTTTGAGAGTTTGAGATAGGACATTATGACCATTTCAGAGTTTGAGGTTTGTTTTTGTTAGTTAGCCTGCACGCTACAACTATTATTCTTATGGAGGCGGAGAGAGTTCACCGATTTGTGAGAGGGTTGGCTTATTCTATCAAACAGTCAGTGTTTTGGGTGGCTATAGATGGGGCATCTTTTCAATTAGTGGTTAGTGCCGCCAAAGAGGCGGAGCTTATGTAGAGAGATGACCTTAGGGACCCCAAAAGGGTCCATATATCTGGATAATTTTCAGGTGCCTCATCTGGAAGCAGAGGTATGACTAGGGGAGGAGGATTGTGCCAGCATCGTGGGGTTCATACAACTTTGCTGGTATCAAATGAAGGGCGAGGTACTCGTGATTCTTATAGCTTGGGTCAGAGTTCTTCTAGCTCATAGTAAAGGCCTGCGGGCTGGGGTGGTTATAATGGCTCTCTTGTTCCTTCACAGTAGCTATTCATCCCTAGATCTTGTTTTGGGTGTGGATCTCTAGAGTATATGATTCAATAGTGTCCTATACAGACCCATTCTAGTCCCCATATCTCTTACTCCATAACACCAATTAGAGATTCAACACCATCATCTAGAGGTATAGCCCCGCAAACTAGGGGTCGAGGTAGGGGTTATGTTGATAGATATGGAAACACTAAAGGTAGAGGAGTAGGTGATACTTCTACACATTTTAGTGATAGAGGGTCAACTTCTAGTAGTGAAGGATAGGGTGACTATTGTTATTCTTTCCCAAGTAGACACGAGGTTGAGGCACCTAATGTTGTGATCACATGTATTATTTTGATTTTCCATCGCCTTGCATCTGTGTTATTTAATCCTGGCTCCACTTATTCTTATGTGTCTACATATTTCTCCTTAGGATTTGACTTTCCATATGATAATATGTCAGTGCATGTTCATGTTTCGGCCCCGGTAGGGGAGCCCTTAGTAGTGGATCAAGTGTACCAATCCTATCTTATGACTTTAGTACGTTATGAGACTAGGGCTGACATGATTATTCTGGATATGGTCGATTTTGGTGTTATATTGGGGATGGATTGGCTTTCCTCTCATCGGTCTATTCTTGATTGTTATGCTAAGACTTTGACTTTGGCCATTCCAGGTAAATTGGGTATTGTATGACTGGTTTGAGTGAATCCTATCCCAAAACAAATTATCATATATTCGGGTATGGAAGTTTGTGGATTGGTGTTGTCTTGCATATTTGGCTTTTATCCATGATACTGGTGTCGAGCCACCTTCGATGGAGCCTATCCCTATTATTTGGGAGTTTGTTGATGTATTCCCTTCATACCTTCCTAGAGTTTATCCCTATTGCTCGGGAGTTTGTTGATGTATTCTCTTTAGACCTTCCTAGAGTCCCTCTTGATAGTGATATTGACTTTACTATTGATCTTGAGCTGGGCACTAAGCCCATTTCTATCCTCCTTACCCTATGGCTCTCGCTGAGTTGAAGGTGCTAAAGGAGCAGCTCCAAGATCTCTTGAGTAAGGGGTTCATACGCCCTAGTGTATATCTTTGGGTGCTCCTATCTTATTTGTGAAGAAGAATGATGGGTCTATGAGAATGTGTATTGACTATAGATAGTTAAACAAAGTGACAGTCAAGAACAAGTATCCCCTCCCTAGAATTGATGATCTATTTGACTAACTTTAGGGTGAAACCATGTTTTCCAAAATTGATTTGAGATTCGGACATCACTAGTTGAGGATCAGGGCTTTTGAGATTCCTAAGATAGCTTTCTAGATGAGGTGTGTGCACTATGAGTTCCTTGTTATGTCATTTGGGCTGACTAATGCCCACTCGCATTTATGGAACTAATGAATGGTGTATTTTGATCTTATTTGGATTCTTTTGTTATTGTATTCATTGATGATATATTGGTCTACTCCAAGAACAAAGCAAATCATGAACAACACTTGAGGATTGTGCTTCAACGACTTGGAGAGGAGAGGTTGTATGCTAAGTTTTCAAAGTGTGAGTTTTAGCTGAGCTCGGTGGTATTTTTGGGTCATATTATGTCTACAAAGGGTATTCAGGTTGATCCAGTAAAGATTGAGGTAGTTCAAGGTTGGACTAGACATAATTTAGCCACCGAGATTCATAGTTTTGTGGGCTTAGCTGGTTATTACAGATGATTTGTTCAGAGCTTTTCTTCTATAGTAGCTCTATTGACCAGGCTCACTTAGAAGAATGATCCATTCCATTGGTTGGATACATGTGAGGAGAGCTTTCAAAAGCTCAAGATATTGTTAACTACCATCCTTATATTGACTTTGCCAAAGGAGGGTGTTGATTTCACAGTGTATTGTGATGCGTCTGGGGTTGGCTTGGGTGGATTCTTGATGCAAAAAGGGAAGGTGATAGCTTATGCCTCTAGACAGATGAAGACTCATGAGAAGAATTATCTCATCCATGACTTGGAGTTGGCAACTGTTGTGTTTGTGTTGAAGCTGTGGAGACACTATCTTTATGGTGTTCATTCTGATATCTTCACCGACCATCGCAATTTATAGTATAGTTTTTGCCAAAAAGACTTGAATCTGAGACAGAGGAGGTGGATTGAGCTTCTGAAGGATTATTACTTGACTATATTGTATCTGTCACGACCCAAGCCTAGGGCCTAGACGTGACATGGCGAATGAGGAACCCGAAGGAACCCCAAACAAGTCTCTCAAACTTGTCATCACACTTCATCGATCGCGAAAGAATATTCAATATTAAATAACGGGAATTAGGGACTAAGGGCAAACCATTTCAAAATAGCATTATAGAATAAAAGTCAAGCTCATTTACAATATACTTGTCCAACGTACACCTCTACATATATAGATAGAACGGGGGCCATGACATACTACCGACTCCCCTAATAGTCAAAATACAATTAAAAGCTAAAGTCTCAAAACATAGGAGTAGGAAACATAACATAGCCCTCGAATCATTGAG
>JBCEWC010004546.1:0-27009 GCA_038996855.1 Solanum aculeatissimum
AGTTGACACAGTTTTTTGTATTTTAATTTTTGAGATGCTCTATAACTCTTGTCTTAGAGGTAAGACTTAGATAAAAACATATTACAAATTATGTCTTATGAGCAAGACTTGACACTATTACATGATCTATAACTCTTGTCTCTTGGCCCAAAGACTTTCAAATAACAAGTTAAGACTCAAGAACAAGGTTTGACACTATCACATTATGTCTTGATTTATTAAATGTTTTGTAACTTTTGTCTTAGAGGCAAAACTTAGTTAAAAAACTTAACAACTTAAGTCCATAGGCAAGACTTGACAACTACATTGTGTTTTGATTTATCATATATATAACTTTTGTCTTTTAGTTCATAGACTTCAAAACAACAAGTTAAGCTCCATGGGCAAGACTTGACATGTCATATTTTGTTTTGATTTATGCGGTACTACATAACTATTGTCTTAAAGATTAGACTTGTTAGTCCAAGAACTTCAAAATAATAAGTCAAGCCTCATGGGCAAGATTTGACATTAGCACATTACGTATTGATTTATGTGATGTTATATAATTTTTGCCTCAAAAGCAAGACATAGATAAAAAATTTCACAAGTTACGTCCCATGGACAAAATTTAAAAAAATAGAAATAGACAAAAAGAAAAAATAAAGAAAAAAAGAAGAGAAAAAATAATTTAAAAAAATAAAGAGAAAAAACAAAAAAAACAAAGAGAAAAAACAAAAAAAATAAAGAGAAAAAACTACAAGTTAAGAAAAAAGAAAAAGAAAAAAATTAAAAATTAAAAAAATTAAACAATAAAGAAAAATAAATAAATAAAAGTTAAAAAAAAACAAAGAAACAAAGGAGAAAAATAATAAAAGGAAATAAAGAAAGAGAAATTTAGAAAAATTGAGAGACAATTGAGCATAGAAAGTTTGTTAAAAGATAATTAAGGTGTACAGAGGTAAAAATGTCTTTAATTCAATTTAAAGTAAAAAAAGATCATTGTTCTAAGACTTCGCTTATGGAGGGTAAAATATCAAGACCACCACATTTGGTGGGCATTCTATGTAATTTTCTCTAAATAAATGATTTGGGCTTTTAATTAAATCTATATTTCATTGGATTTAAATAATTAACCCATTTATATTAATTCGTAACATTTATTTTTTTGGACTAATATATTTTGAATTTAATATAATTTGAATTATTTTATAAAATTTATATTTTAATAAATTTTATATGATTATAGTATCGTAGTTGATTTTTTTAATTTGAAAATTAATTTTAATTTGGGGATGATATTTTTGAAATAAAGATCTTTCAGAAATAAGTCAATAACTTCTATCTCTGTGTAATAGTAAAATCTTCATATATTTTATCTTCTCATATCTTCATTTGTAGTATTTCACGGAATATTTTATTATTGTTGTTGAGAAATCATCCCAATTATACAATATATCCATTTTTTTTAACAAATACATTCAAATAAGCGGCAATCTTTTCCCGCCCACATAGAAAACCAAAATTCAAAATTCCCAAATTTGACTATCTGCGAAAATATAGCGAATCACAGCTAACCACGTGGATCCTACTTACACGCAGCAGCTAATACTGAACGTCCATTCTCAACTTTATCAACGGCTCAGATTAACGATCCGTGTTAGCCGAAATTGACCAATTACATGATAGATGCCCAAGCCTATATAAATCTATCCTTCCATGTCTCTTTCTCATCACTCACTCAATCTCTTCACCAAAACAAAAGAAATTTCTATTCGTGTTTCCGTGAAAGTTCTGAAAAATGGCACCAAAGGCAGGGAAAAAGCCGGCTGAGAAGAAACCAGTTGAGGAGAAGAAGGCCGAGGAAGTTCCAGCGGAGAAGAAGCCTAAGGCCGGAAAGAAGCTACCGAAGGATGCTGGTGCTGACAAGAAGAAGAAGAAGGCAAAGAAGAGTGTTGAATCCTACAAGATCTATATCTTCAAGGTCTTGAAGCAGGTTCATCCAGATATTGGTATATCCAGTAAGTCTATGGGTATAATGAACAGTTTTATTAATGATATATTTGAGAAGCTTGCTCAGGAAGCTTCTAGATTGGCTAGGATCAACAAAAAGCCTACCATTACTTCTAGGGAAATTCAGACTGCTGTGAGACTTGTTTTGCCTGGTGAATTGGCGAAACATGCTGTATCTGAGGGTACCAAGGCTGTTACCAAGTTCACTAGCGGCTAGGTTTGAAATTGGGGATCTTTTGGGTTTTGGGTCAATGTAAAGGATGGTAGTTTTTGATGTTTGTTTTGTAATTGGCCTTCGTATGATTACTACAAATGAATCAAAGCTTCTCTCTATTGATTTTCTGTGTTGGGATTGTTTTAATTTTGTTTTTCTTCATTTGCAATATGTCTAAACTGCCAAATTTAACTCCTCTGCATTATTTGGGTTGATTTTTGAATGATAAACCAAAAGCACCGCATGATTATATTTTTAACAATTCCAAATTTATTCTATTAATTAGTCATACTTGCTTGTATGGTGATTCCCTTATATTCTTTCCAATTTAATGTGTACTGGAAAGGCATACTCCATTAATCTTTTCAGCTCTAAGATAACAGTAATATTTTTCTGTTTGGATTACTATCTCATCTGTAAACAGGAAACAATGCTCTCTTAGATGTAACCAGATCTGGTATCCCCACATCTCATGGTAACATTTTTTTCATATATTTTGGACTTACATAATTCTGAACTTTCGATTCTAACTCATGCTGTAGCAGAAAGTGCAGTTTAATTATTCATATTTAGTGAATTGAGCTAGCTCCTTTTAGTCGTGTCGGAATGAAATAATCCATTGGGGTTATGAGCAGCGGATCTAAGATTCTTAAAATATAAGTGATGAAAAAAAATTTACTCAATTTTTTTTGGGTCATAACATTTAATTATTTACATGGTCTTTGCAAATTTCATTTTGTATTTTCCATAAAATTTCTTTGTTGTAAAAGATTATGAGAGAACATTTTTATATTGATAACAAAAAAATAATTGAATATTCACTATTCAAAAAGAAGAAAACGCATAAACTAATTAGATCAGCTAAAGAAATGCTTGAAAAATCATTCTCCAAAACTAAATCATTTGAACAGGAAAAGATTTTAAATTATGCTATACAAATATATTTTATTTTATTTTTTAAAAGATTGAGATAATTATATAAATCTTTAAAAAGTAATTCAATAAAATAGAAACACAAATACATTGTAAAAGGAATAAAGAGTAGAAAATTTTGAAACAATTGTACAAAGAAAGGTAGAGAGAAAAATCTTGGCTCTTTTTGTAAAAATGGGACTCAATAATTTATGTGTCAAGTAAAGCAATAGAGCCTCATACAACTTTTGTCTGTCATATCATATTTATGTTGTACACATAATAGAATTTTTCGGTTTATTATTAATGGAGAACTTTTTATTTTTCAAGTTAAAATTCATCGGGTTTTTCTTGTTAAATTATTCAAATTTCAACCAATTGTAAGATCAAGACTTTTTATGGTAGGAGTGCCTACATTGTGATATTTGATTAATTATTAAAAAGAGAGAAGTTATAAAAACATCGTCGAATTTGATATAAATTATTAATTTTGTCCTAAACTATTGATACGCTTAAAAAATATCCTCAACTTGATGAACTAAACTTAAATATATACTTGTCCTATTTTATACACAAAAATATGTCATTCACGCGCTATACATGGTTTTTTTATTGATGTGGCATACAATATATATATATATATGTAGTGTATCTTTCACACTTGTAACACTTTTTTACCCTACGAAATTTTTTTGAAAATCTTACAACATAATTCTTTGATTTCCATGAAAATCAAAGGGTTTTAACCTAGAAAACTCTTTGCTTTGTAGGAATCGGTAAGTATCTGCTTTGTTATTCCTTTATTTTGTTAGGATTTTGTTCGTGGTTTTGTAACTTATCAAATTTCGATTTAAAAATTTCTAGAGCTTCATTTACTGCTATATTATTACAATCCCAAAATCATTTTTCGAAATTTTTTTCGACAATGAAATTTTTAATGTTGTTGGAAGTTCGTACAGGTAAAAAAATAATCATAAACATAATAAGTAAAGAAAGAGAATTAAACAATTACAAAAAAGAATGAATAAAAAATCTTACTCTGAGGTCACCATTAATGGAGAAGAGGTTAAATGGGAAGAAGAAGGATATTCTAATAGTTGATAATTAAAAATTGAAGTACATTTTTTAAAAAAAAAAATTAAGACTGATGTGGCTTTTTTTCAACTTTCACGCGCTATTATAAATTGTATTCACTTGCTATGTCATGCGACATGTGAGATGTGTATCTAAGTTTCGTTCGCCAATGTTTTTAAGCGTATCAATAATTTAAGAACAAAAGCAATAATAATGTCAAGTTCGCGGGTGTTTTTAGTACTTATCTTTATTAAAAAGTATGTACATAAAAATATATTATTACGATAAAATACCAATAGATTCATGTACTTATTAAATTACACACTAAATTCGTTTTTGGCAGGGAGAATGTATTAGTATTATATTAAAAAAGCTCTCGTATTTCAGAATCATTCAATTATGGAAGTATACACATATTTTTGAAAAGTTCAACCAATTTCTAAGGTTGATGAGTCGACGGATTTGTTTAATCTGCAAGTAATTATTCTTCTTTTAAATTTCTTAAAAGGACTTTTATTTTTGTGAGAAAAATCTTCATCAAGTATATGTTTTTGATTTGATGGAATTAATTGTTTTTTTGAGATGTATTATTTTTTTATTTATTGGTCATTTAATTCTATAATATAATAATATTAAGAATAAAATAATTTTGTTCTAAATTGTTTATTAGTATTGAAGAATAATTATTTTTAAATAAGAAAAAAATCATTTTTATCTAAACATGCTAAAGTGGAAACCTAAAGGTGAAAATACGTGTTTTTTTTTTCTGTAAACAATTAGTACAGCCAATACTGAACGTCCATTTTCCTCTACATCAACGGCTCAGATTCACGATCCGTGTTAGACGAATATAACCAATCAAACGACAGAATCAAATCCCTATATAAATCACTCTTCCCCGATTCTTTACCTCATCACTCACGATTTCTTTTCAACAAAACTTCTTTTCTTCTTTCTGTTAAAGTTCTCAACAATGGCACCAAAGACAGCAGGGAAAAAGCCAGCTGAGAAGAAACCTGTAGAGGAGAAGAAGGCCGAGGAAGTTCCGGCCGAGAAGAAGCCTAAGGCCGGCAAGAAGCTACCGAAGGATGCCGGAGCCGACAAGAAGAAGAAGAAGGCAAAGAAGAGCATTGAAACCTACAAGATCTATATCTTCAAGGTGTTGAAGCAGGTGCATCCAGATATTGGTATTTCCAGCAAATCTATGGGTATAATGAACAGTTTTATTAATGATATATTTGAGAAGCTTGCTCAGGAATCTTCTAGATTGGCTAGGATCAATAAGAAGCCTACTATTACTTCTAGGGAAATTCAAACTGCTGTGAGACTTGTTTTGCCTGGTGAATTGGCTAAGCATGCTGTTTCTGAAGGGACTAAGGCTGTTACTAAGTTCACTAGCAATTAGGGTTTCAATTTGGGGATCTTTTTGATTTTTGGTCAATGTGAAGGATATTTATTTTGATGTTTGATATGTAATTGGCCATTGAAATACTGAATTAAAATCTTTTATCTATTGAATTTCTGTGTTGCATCTGATTTGGGGTAAAATTTTGATGTAAAGAGCTTATATATGCATCATGCCATTATGCGTTTCGATCTCCTATTTCATATTGGTTTTAGGCATACCCATTACTTCAATATGTTGTATAAACTCGTTGAGGGATAAATATCTCATTAGAGATAAAATAAATACTTTAAAATTAAATTATTATACTAAATATTTTATTTTTTAGATCTATTAAAAAAAATCATATAATTGAAACACAGTATTAGTTTAGAGTATTAGATTTTTGAATTCCAATGTGGTCAAAACCACCTCTTGCTCAGTTGCTCCATTATTTACATTCATATTCTCAGAAAATCCCTTTAAATTTCTATTGAAGAGCACAGAAAATCAATTTCATACAACACAAATGAGTATTTGACCCAATTTTTAGTTTTTCCTAGAACTTGAGAACTTTGAATACTACAGCAAAAACATACCTAGTGATCTGGGAGGATATAATGTACGCATATCTTACCACTATTTTAGAGGTAGATAAATTATTTCTTGGCAATTCTTGTCTCAGAACTTGAAAACTTTGAATGTTAAGTTATACGCTAAATATTAGTTTCTAAAAAAATTTCTCAAATATATTTGTAACCAAATGACAAGTAAGAATCGACATTATGATTTTGAGAAGAAAATGTATGTCTTGTGACGTGTTTTTCGTGTTCAATTTCCAGTCTGTCCTATTATAGTACTAACTATAAAGCATTGTTATAGATACTAGAAAGTCATGGCAAGGTGTCTGCAGTTAGTACTGTTTTCAAAGTGTTTAAATTTCAAAAAATACAGTGATGTTTAAATATACTGTTTTTAAATGGATTGCTCTATTTAAAAAGAACTTTCTTGACTCATTATCATTTTTCAATGGTTACACTGCAGGTATATATGAAAATTTTTATTCAGTGATTCAAAAAATTAGATTATTTGCAACTGGAAAGGGATTTATTACCCTTGTTAAAAAAAGGCTTTTGTGTTGATTTTTTATTGGGGAAATTACATATATATACAAAAAAAAAAAAAGTAGATCATGTTTTATTTACATAAAAAATAATCCAAAATCACTGAAACTATACATGACTATACAATATGGTTTGTCAAAAGTTATAAAAAGTGTACACTTCTATAAAATGTATATTACATATACATGGGCTATACACAAAATATACATTATGATACACAAATATATATACCGACTATACATGTCTATACAACGAGGACTATTTTTTATGTAATTTTTTAAGTTTAGTGTCTCTCAGTGTAATTTCTGTTTTTTTATTTAGTGGTGTACCTTAATTTCTGATGATGGAAAAATTAGAGAGATAAACAAACACATACTAGTTAATTGCTAATATAGTTATAATTTAAATTAATTACGGCTCGCGACAATCATCTAGCTGTAATTACAATATGAGTTTTGTATAATGCGCGCGATTTATATAAAAGCTGTGCGTTATTCAAATTGTATAAATAAATATAGAACATTGTTAATTGTGTAGAAAATTATACAAAACATGATGTAAGAATTATATTGTGAAATATACAAACACTATACAAAAATTGCGAATTATACAAAAATATATAAATAGTTTTACAACTATAGTTACGAAATGTAATTATCCAAACTACAGATATGAAGCATAATTAAGATATTTTTGGTGACTATTTGCAAAAAATTCTCGAGTTAATATTGGTTATGAGATGGGCGGGTAATGGTGGCTAGTAGTAGCAACCCTACTTTGGGAGTTGGTCGATTGGGCCTATTGCACATTTTAGCCCAATTGGTTACTTGGGCTAAAATCTCTAAAATTAGTTACTTGTAAAATATCTGAAATTTGATATTGAATTAATTTCTAATTTCTTTAAATAGCTTTAGTTGTTATTAAAACACTTTAATTCAATACACAATAAACTTTTTTTTCCTTTTTCACACTTTAGAGACTTTTTACTAAATTCACCTCCTTATATAGAGAAATTAATATGTATAAAATTAAAACTTGTGTGGTTTGCTTCCCTATTGTGTAAATGCATGATTCGTCTAATTACAATTAAAAGTTAAGCTTCAAAAAGTTATTCATAAAAAGTTCAAAAACACGAATGACTATTTATATAGTAAAATTATTTATTATTTTGAGCATGCTAAATCAATAATGAAAAAGTAAAATGAACGAAAAGAGTAATTTATGGATATCGAAGTATGTGGCATTGCGATATAGTGCATGTGAACGAAAGAGAATTTATCAATGGGCAAATTTTATTAATATACAAAGAAAAAGTTACAAGAAAATAGCTCAAGAAAGTTATGAGCTCAACATAGTTCAACATAGTTCAAATAAGCCCAAGACCATTAGGCCTTTTTTGCTCAATTCAATCCAATATCGAAAAATTTGCACTATTTGTTTTTTTATTTTTTTTGACAGCATTATTTAAAAAAAAACATTTTATTTTTATTTTGCTGTGACTTTTTATATATAAACAAAAGAAAAATTTTCTTTTTTCAAAAAAAAAATTCATGTATTTTTGGGCAACTTTATAATGTGTATAAACGTATATCAATATTATATTTATAGTTATGTAATATATCGATATTGTATGAATTATTTATAAGCATGTATCTATATTATATAAATAGTATGTATGTGTGTTGATATTGTATAAATTGTATACAAACGTGTGTGAATGTTTATAAATAGATTTGTAATATATCGACATTATATAAATGATGCATAATTGTGTATTAATATTGTATAAATAATTATGTAGTGTATCGATATCAATATTTATTTGACTATCATAAATTACCCTTAATAAATAGAATAATAAAATAAAACAATATAGATATTTATTTTTTCACAAAAAAAGTGAAACAATCATTAAAAAAAGGAGGATTTAAAAAAGGCAAAAGAAAAATATAAACAATTTTTTTTTAATAGCACAACAACGAAAAAGAAATGAAAGATTAAAAAGAAGGGTAAAAAAAAAGAGACACCAAATGGCCAAAGTAGTATGTCTGGTCAACATCTGGCCACCAAATATGGCAACTTGCCATTTTCTTTACAAGTTAAATAGACGAGAGGCTATTTTGAGTTATGAACAAGGCTGACCGCTCATTTTAAGTTAAAAAAAAAAAGGAAAGATAAGCTATTTCTTGTCTATATAATTTTTCTCTCTAGCCTATTTGAAGACAAGGGTCCATTATCAAAGGCAAATACAAATTGTCGAAGCAATGCCATACACCACCGTCTCCTCTAAAAACTTAATTTATTAACCAAATAAAGTTTGCTTGGCAGAGCGGTGTTTCAGACATTACATAGTATACATTAGGTTACCTGTTTGAGACTTGTCATCTATACATTTTATGCATTTTTTAATTGTTAGCTAAAAACGAAAATGATGTGGCCTAAACTTGAACTAAGGTCACACCTATGAGCTCAAGGACCTTAGGGGCCCATTGAAAGATATATTTGACGGGTCCTTTTTATACAGCAACAACACACTCAGTGGAATCTAACAAGTGGGGTATGAAGAAGGTGAAATGTAAGCAGACCTTATCACTAATTCACAAAGGTAGATAGGTTGTTTCCTGGAAACTCTCATCTCAAAAAATCCATAAGCAGAATAAACTAAATATATATGATAATTTTTCAAGGTATATATACATATATATAATTATATTTTTCGAAGTTAATGGATGTACGTGCACCCCACCATTTTACATGTGTACATACTGGTGGCCCATGGTGATGTGAGAGTCGGCCCACTGGGCCTATTACATACTTTAGCCCAATTATGATATCCTGAGGCCCAGTCATGACTTCAAACTAGTTCTAGTTGGTTGAAGTGAATACCTATATTAAGCTAGTTAGCTTTGCATTTGCATTTGAACTTGCACAGATGAGTAATAATTAGACAAACAAGTGGTATCATATATATCTATCATATATCACATTGTATAATTGTAATTAAAAGTTGTTCACATGCTAGAGATTCAAGACCTACAATATAAAGCATATTAAAGTTCCATATGCAATTTAAATTTCCTCTTTGGGGCAACCTACCTGCCTCTAGCAATATCAGGGACCATTTTGGTCCTTTTTTGTACTTATAAAGTGTCTGGCTAGATATTTTAAGTCTTAGATATTTAAGCTAGGGAGATATTATTAGAAGAGGATAAAGGCTAGAAACAATTCATGATTTAAAATTTATAATCTAGTACAATGTTTTCCAGTTAGTATATAATAATAATTGAGTTGACAATCAACTATTTAATAGATATATAGGATTTGGGTGAAAATTATTGAGTTTCTGTGAACCCACACCGACAAGTTGAATGTAACCCTAAAATGTATATCGTTGTTTTGATTATCTTGTGTATGTAGAACCTTGTCTAGATAAACATATGATATGTATTTGTATTATATCACTATAGTTTGAGAAAATTACAATTTATAGCTATAGTTAGGATTTTATTGCTATAATTAGGGTTTTGTTGCTATTTTCTCTCTCCTTTCTTCCTCTCTCTCGCCAATTTCTTGCGAGATATACAATTATATATGTATACCAACTGCATATATACAATTATTTTGACAGATATACATAGACAATTCGACAGGTATACATATATATTCACCTCTTTCAACTCTCTGCGCTTTCTCGCTCTCTTCTCTCTTCCAATCTCGCTTGCCTGATATACAAATACATATGTATATTAGTTATACATATACAATTATTTGATAGATATACACATACAATCCATCTCTCTCATCCCTCTCTCGATCTTGCTCGCTTCTCTCCTCCTCTCCAGGTCACATAGCCGAGTTTATGCCATGTATATATGTAAAATATAACTATTTAACCGCATTAAATTTCAAGCCTAGGCTATTTATGAAAATTCTTCTATAAAAAATCAATTTCAGAACTATTTCACAATAAAATAATAAAATACTTTTAATTAGTTGGAGTCTTGACATGCATGGCGATTGCGATTGGCAACCCTAAAGATAAACAAGAAAATGAAGTTTGATGCAAATAATTTACTCTAAAAGGGCATGCATGTTTTGCCTTTTACGTTATAATTTGATGGAAACAACATGACCATTAATTGTTGAAATACTACAAGCCAAAAAAAGGACAACATTTTTTATTGTAACAAAAATAATAAAAGAAGATTCATGCACCAAAGTGTTGAAATTAAAGAAGGATATATAATCCAACAAACACACTTTAATTTATTTTGCATGTATTATCCCTATGTTTTGCTGTCGGTTTTATAACAGACATCCGAGAAACTAGGTATATGCCTACAAGTCCCTCCTGCCTCCTGTCCTACAAACATATGCGCGAACTCTTTAGTTTTAATGTTATGTTCGTGTGAAATTTTATAAAATTATTTTATTTTTGAAAAATTTGACATACATCCTTTAACATATTTGAAGAGTCCTTCAAACATTTTAATTACAAAATGGATGATTTGTATTTAATCTTTACTTATATATGTAATTCGTTTACATGACAAAATTATTAACGTCGTGAATGATGAGTTTTAGATATTGAATGATTTAATTAAAAATAGAAAAGGGTGACTTCTATATATCAAATTTAATGGATAAGGATAGACAGATATTTCACCAAAAAAGAAGGAAAAAAATGGTCCATGAAAGTTTTGCCCTTACAGCTCTAAAGACAAGCATAGAAATCATGAAGTTTGATATCGCAAATTATTTACCACCTATGTTTTGCCTTATGTGATTGATTATTTTTGATAGAAATAACAGGACCATATATTATATATATATATATTATATTGAAATAAAAGCCAAGAAGTAGAAGAAGAGGACAAAACATATGTAAAACAAGGACAACACATTGGAACTGGAACTAATATAAGAAGATTCATGAACGTGAGGGAGCTGTGGGGACAGGATGGGGGAATTGAGATCTCTTCTATAGAAAAAAAATGATCTTATCAAATATATTTCTTGTTTAAAAAATAAAAGTTTACGTGAAAAAAAGACGTAAAATTATTTTTTTTTTTAAATATAAAACTAGAAAACTATTTAAGTTGTATTTTAGACACACTTTTTTTAAAAAAAAAAAATTACCCAGCATAGCTGGGCCATATTGTATTTATAAGAAACAAAAAAGAGGGGGGTTAAAGCCGTACCTCCATTACAACACCATAGTGAACTAGTCACCTTAAAAGTCAGAAGATTATAATCTCACATAGGAGGATATAAATCTTCTCACAAAATTTATATGCACACAAATCAACTAACAAAAAAATTAGCCTTACCAAATTTTGTCCTAATACATGGCATTTGACACTTATCCAGAAAGTATGCACCTTTAGCGATTTCAAAAAATTGCTTAAAAAATGTTAGAAACATTGTTTGGTTCAGCCTAGCAGCCCATTTCGCTAAATAATTTGCAACTTGATTGCTTTCTCTAAAACAGTGAGACACTTTTCTATTGCACGTTACGTATGTTATGTTGTGATACGTATGTTCTGACAACAGACATTCCTAGAAACTGGGAATGTGTATATACTGTAAGTCCCTGATGATGTTCTCTTACAGTTTAATTTCATTACTTAATACTTTCTTATACAATTAAATCTTTTAAGACAGTAATTATAAATAATCACTATAAATAAATGTCTTGTTTAAGTTTACAAAATTCAAATGACATTTGTCATTTTGATATATATATTTAAAGATTATAAGATTATATATTAATTAGCTAGGTGTTGTATATATAGATAATTCCTCCGAGTGTTTTTTTGGTCCACGAATCACAAATTGTGTTCATCTTTCGCCCTCCAAATATGCAGAGGAATAAGAAAAATAAGGTCTGGAAATACGATAACAGTAAATCTTATACCTATTTTGAAAAGAAAAGCAATTACTGATAGAAAGAGCATATCAAAATACTATATATATAAAGAGCATATATCAAAGCATGCTGAAAAAAATAGCATAACTACATCAAAATTATACAATAATCAAATAAAAGTAACAACAAATAAGTAATAAATGTCAAAAGACAAGGAAACTCCTCGAATAATTATATATGACTACTAGTAAGGAAGATAAGTGAGACAACGCTCTACTATCTTTTAACCTTTCATCCTAACTCGTGTTGACCTCCACAATTTCTTATCTAAGGTTATATTCTCGATCCGTAAACTGAAATTATGTCATGTCCTATCTAACCATCTTTTCCTAACAATTGTTCAGCCTACCTCTACCTCTCCTAAAATTATCCATAACCAACCCCAACATAGTACTAGCACATTCATTCATCTCCTATTCACAGGTTCTAACCATCACAAACAATCAAAACTATTTTGTTAATTATATATTGATCGATGGAGTAATAATTAAGTGGAAAAGTAGTGGTATTGATTATTACACGACTTAGATGATAACTATATATATATATATATATATATATATATATATATGGTGATCACCCTAGCTAGTACCCCACTTCCTTTTAATAATATTGAGCCAGGAATATCGAGATAACAACTTTAAATCAACCATTTATTAATTACTATGATAATAATGAAAGTTTCATCCCAAACTAGATGAACTCGAAACCTTTGGTTAAGGAAAGAACAATCCCATTCACTACATTCTTTGGTGATGTTATAATATTATTATTATTAGACCATCTCAATGAAGCACACATTCCTAAACAGGTATTGATTTCTCATATATATTTATTTATCGGTTCTATCATTTCTTTTTAATTTTTTTGGTTCTCTTATATATTAAAATTAGTAAGTTTAACTTATGAATTCAATAATTTTGATTCATATCCCCTCATTATTAAAATATTACTGTATTAAATAGGTACAAATAATTAATTTTAAATGTAATAAATTATCATAAAATTTAAAATTTAAATTCATAAAAAGTTCAAAATTTTATATTCGTATGATTATCCCAACCACCACATGTTGTGGTAAAGAAGACAGATATTTGAATTTCTCCATGCAACACCCATGAGCGTCTTTGGGGAAAGACTTCTCAAGATCCAAGGGATCTAATTTGCTTTCCCGACTACTATTTTATTTCGGGACGAATTCATTATTTAAATTTTAACAGATTTAAATTTAAATATTATATATATTTTAATATTAAAATTATAAATTTAAATTTATAATATTTTTTAATATTTTAATATATATATATATATATATTGTGTTGAAAATTATGAGTTCAAATAAATTTCAAATGGGGTTCGTCCGTTAGAGTCGCGCTTTGTTGTGCTTTAAAAGAACAGAAAATTACAAAGTCTTTGCGACATTATTATAAAATTGATTATAGTGATTTGATAATTAATGGAAATTCAACTATGTGTTATGCCAACTACCAACACAATTAGTGGGGTTACGACGTTACGTGAAACCTTAAACACTTTAATATGACATGATGTATAGTAATTAAATTAATTTAAGCCACTTATTAACCTGCATGATTGCTCCTTCTCTTTTCACACGTCAATTTACATGAAGATCACCATTAGAAAAAAATTCCTATATGAGTTCATAAAATTCAACTTGTTATTATATAGTTTTGTTTTGATGATTTAACAAATCATAGGAACTGATAAAGGACATTATCCTATGACTATTGATGATGTGAAAGTGACATCTCACAACAAATAATATCTCTGACAATTCAGTTAGTTGGTGTGTTTGCGTTTGTCTAACCAATAGTATTGCTCCAAGTGCCGCTTAGTGTCGATATATATACATGTTTTTCTTGTGAAAAAGTTGAGGGTTTTCACATATGCAAAGAGTGTTAGTCGATTTCTTGAAAGCTCTCAACTTACTACATCGAGGAAATTTCTTACTGTTCATTGTATATCATGGGTTTATATTGTGTGCTTGCATCTACAGATTTATTCGTAATCTATAAAAGAATTAGATCTAAAGCATGTTTTTCTTTGGAAGTTTTAATCGTTGATTAGTTTATAGTTAGAATTAGCTATGGTGAGTTAGTGAAGTCTAGATCGATTAAAGTTAGTCCATTTAGAGGGCAATTGAGTAATTGCTTTGAAGATCCAATCAGTAATAGAGTTGTTACAGTGAGGGGGAAGAGATTTAGAGTTAAATTTCGTAGAATTGTAAAAGGTTGTAATCTCAATCTTGGCTCTTTAATGAGATGGAGTTGAGTTGAAATGAGTGACAGGTTGTGATTTTCACCTCCCTTGAATAAGAGGGTTTCCACGTAAAATTGTTTGTATTGTTTTTGTTTACTTTTTACGTATTTAACTGTCCTAAGTCAAACGACTTGATCCGTTAAAATTTAGTAAACGCTTATATTTCAATACATAATTAATTTATGGATATTTTTATATTTAATCACAGACTCACAGGAGTATCTTTTTGTATATTTAATTATTAACTTAAACTTCTATGCCTGTCTTGATGTACAAATTCGAACGTATTCTTTTTTATCATTTTTTATTATTATTTTATCTCGGCATAACGAATTTTCATAGTAAAAATTTATTTTTAGGACAATTTATGCCTTTTCCAGCATATTAAACGGCCCCTTAATGAAGATCTTTTTTTTTTTACTAAGGTATAAATAAAGATAAAATAATTAAAATTTTATTTTAATTAGTTTTTCAAGTGGAGCATAAATAATAAACATGAAAGATAATTTTAGAAAGAGTAAAAAGAAAACACAAATTGAAGGTATAATATCTAAATGTAATCTTTTAGTTTGCTCTCAACTCAACTGATATTTATGCTCACTGACTTTAAATGTGCATAGATAAAGATTTAAATTTATATAAAATTAAATAAATAGACACATTCATCACATATAGCATCATTCATGACAATTTTGTGTTCTATATGAAATTCTACTGTATTATGCCAAGTGACACATTTATGTTTGTTTATTCAATTTTATTAATTATGTACATCCAAAGTTTGAAAGAGATAAATGTCCGTTTAATCCAAGTTGAAAAGATAATTATGCTTTTTTTCATGGCCAAACATGGACGTGCCAAATAGCAAAAACGACGCCGTGGGAAGTCGCTCCAACCCCAGCGGGTTACCGTTAAATTCAAGTCTGCTGAAGCAATGTGGAACGCGGCAGTTGTTCCTCTTACAGGAAAAAAACAAATCCCTCTCACACATTTAACTAAACATATTGAAATCCTTTTTCCTATTTTGGCGTTGGTGAATTTTGGTTCTGAATGTGAAATTGAACAGAGTTTGAGTCAGCTTGCACTACCTTCCACTACTACTTGCTACCTCCAGCTAGCACAGGTACTATGTCATTCTATCCACTAAGATTGGACATATGAAAAATCCCCTAGTGTTTTGTTTTCGCTGAAATTTAGACATGAAGACTTCGTGGTTTTCGATCATTTCATTGACCCTTTTTGGTTGTCAGAGAAATAAACATCTGCTCATTGCTTTTTCTTTTAGGGACTCCTTTCCACACATACTAAAAAGAGTGTTCTTTGTTTTTGTTGTTGGGAGTTTTGATCAATTGTTTTGTTTATATGGTGATAAAGTTAAACATTGTTTGATTCGATGCGTGTTGATATAGTTCCATGGGATCCTAATGCATAAAGGGCACTGCAATATTGACTCAAGTGGCTGTTTTCTTTTCATCTCCTTAAGTCCTTGTTATGAGTTTGTAGATTCTGTTGCATTAAGACTTTATATATGTATCTGCTGACTATAGTTGAAATGCTGTTGGCATAAATATTTTGGGATCTTCACTCAAATATCCGGGTGGATCTACACATATTATACATCCGCCGGCTATTTTTAGTTTAATCAGTTTATGCATTTGTCTCTTTCTTTATAGAGTGGCAGTCTCCGGTATCTAGGCGACAGAGTGAACAAGATAGGGGTAGCATCCGAGAATCCACTTCCCTGCAAATGTGGTGAAATGTTGAGGGTGAGTAATTCCCGTGCTCGTTGGGGAGAAAGGAAAATATAACAGAGGACTAACACACACTGAAAACTTAAATAGTACAAGCCCCATTTTATTGTATGATCAGGGAATCATTATGAGAAATACTAGCTTTGAAGGTACTAATGAGGCTTGTAATAGACGTGTGATGTCTCAAAGACAGAATGTGTTGGAAAATGAATCCGAGGATAACAGTAGTATTCTCTCGGATCAATCTAGCAATCTTGGGGAAATTGAACGCAAGAGAGTGAGGCAGATTTTTCAGGAGTGGATGAGCACTGGTGTAAAGGACCATTCTCAATCATTGAGTGTCTCACATAAGAACAACTGCTCAGGGGCACTGTGTTTAGGTGAAAATGAACGAGAAAGGGTGAGAATCATTAGAGAGTGGGTGAAAATCAACATTCAGCAAAGTTGTGGGGGTTCTCCAAGAGATGAAAGCACTGCTGATATCGGTTCTCAATTTGAGCAAGTGCGTGATGGATTTTTGGTTGATCATTCTGAAAATGAAGAGAGAAAACTTGTGCGTATATGTTGCGGCAGAAAAGCTCTTCTTGATTTGCTGATGAAGTTTCAAATGGAAAGGGAAAGAGAAATTCAGGGCTTATTGGAATGTAAGCCAGTATCAAACTTCACATACCGCAACCGGATTCAGGTAAGACTTGATTAGAGAATGCTTTTCATGGAATGTGCTTTTCATGGCTGTAGATTTTCTGTTGGATTCAAAAAGATCTTTGTTTATTTTTCGCAATTAATCTTGACAATGTTTAATGAATATAAGATGGTACGATGACTACCCTATAATTAATATCCTGAAAAAATAAAAAGTATGTAGTTTTAAATATAGTAATCTACCAACATATTGGCATCAAAATAGATTTTAAGTCATATATGAAAGTTTCATGATAAAGATGTCTAATTTAAATAACCTCTATGCAAAATGAGCTCGAGAAGAGAGAGAGCAAGAACAAGTTATTATGCATTAGAAATATCAATTTAGTAGTTGGTAACCCCTGGTACAAGAAAATTTAGTTAATTAAGGATTATTATATAAACATACAGAATATTAATAATTGAGTGGAGCGAATATGAATAACAAGGTCATTTGATTGGATTGGATATGATCTGATGTGTGATAATTTGCATTCTGTAGATTGATCTACTTTTCATTGAAATTTGCATTATGTCATCTTATTTACCTGTTTGCGTTCAGCTCTTCTGGATTTCATCTCTAGCTTGTGTGCAACATTTGGGTTTTCCTAATAGTCTTAAACCTTCTTGTAGTCATTGCTCAAGGGTAGATTTCTGCGGAATGAGAGATTGATGACCAGTGATGAAAGAACTACATCAGACGCCGCAAGTGAATTGGGCTTACTGAGACAAAGTCATACTGTATCTTATTTAAGGTAGGGCTAAGCGTCTTTCCTTGAAGTTCGCCTTTTTGTTAAACCTGTGAATGGATTACCTGCTTTAAATGTGCCAACTCACTTGATTACTCTCTTTTGCTTTGTTGAAAACAGTGGCTCTCACCTTAGTATACCAATCTTTGTTAGAAACTACTTTGTTGTGCTTTCCTTTTGATTGATTACGTGGACACTGACTCGAATTTTGCTTGAAGTTCTTGTACCAATTTCGTGATAAAAGTGTTTCTACCTAGAATTGTCCTCTTTTGCTTTGTCGAAGAGTATGCGATTCTTCAACTTTAATCCTCATTCCACCCAGATAATGCTGTTCTTTTTGACCTTTTTGCTTAACTAGGTGAATATTTCTTCCTGTTTTGTGTTGCTTTCACTACTTCCATTGTAAACTCTCTGAGTTTGTTTTCTCTGATCAGACAATTGTTGTTGTTCTTTGTACACCAACAGAATATCTAGCAAATAATTTCTTCTGCCCAAAAGTCATATGTTATATCTTAAAATTGTGTGTGAAACAGGAAAGAGATTTTATCCAGATTGGTCAATAATGCTCGTGGTTCTATGAAAGATATGCAGCTGAATGACTCCTTTAAAGATGACCTGAATCATCATCATCGGAGTGAACAGTCTCAATCAAATAACGAACAAGACATAATTGATGAATCATATGATCAATCTGAACTCGATAATGAAGAGAGGGACACCGATGGATCTCATGTAGTAGAAAACTCAGAAAGCATCACATTTGAACATGTAAACCAGCAAAATTCAGTTAATCAAATAGCTGACTATTCAGATAAAATCAGAGGAAAGGAGGATATCGAGCAAGAGACATCAAATTTTGAATTTATTTTCAGTGTACATGAAAGAGAGAATAATGGCATTAGGAACTCGATGGAGAATGATGCTACTGAATGGTTGCAAGAAACTGCAGTTACTGAAAGTGGTTTTCGAGGGCATGTACGAGAAGACCATGATCCCTTTCATGATAATGATGCACCAAGAAGTGAGGCAAGTGATACTCATGAAGTATATGGTCATTCAAGTGGCTTGATAAGAAGTACATTTGAGGATTATGAGTGGCAAGTTTTATTATCTCAGGCAGAAGATCCACAGGACGCTGTCCTGGATCATGAGGAAAGCAACTTGAGACAATCAGAAGCACCATATGAACTAGTTACGTCTTCTTCTGAACACAATGAAACGACAAACGATACCACAGAAGACATGAGCAGTTGGCAGGAAGGTGCTGCAAACCATTGGTACCGAGACAGTTCGGAAAATGATACTGAAGAACAAATCTATGAGCAAGAACAACATGAGGACTGGCAGAGTAATGACTGGCTAGATATGCCTTCTGGTCCCGTTACTGGATCCATGAGAAGGGTTGATTCATTTTACATGCCTGATGATGACAGTGTTTATAATACTGAACTTCAAGAACTTCTAAGCAGGTAAAGGAATCTCGTCACTACAGGATTATTTCATTTTCTACGGAAAAATTGAAGCTTAAGCAATTTAACTGGCTCCTTAATGCTGTAGGAGGCGTGTCTCTAATCTGCTTCAAAGTGGTTTCCGTGAGAGTCTAGACCAGTTAATACAATCTTATGTTGAAAGGCAAGGTCACGCTTCTGAATGGTACATGGATGGAACATCATCATCCCCTGATGATACGGAACCCGAGCTGCTTCCAGAATATGACAATGAAGATGGGCCTCAGATAAATAGTGAATCTAATCTCATTTCCATGACCTCACTACTTGTAGCACCTTCTCATCCGCCTTGGAATGTGGATCTGGATGCTCAAAATTTGCCTCTCCGAGATCCGTGGCAGTACATAGGAACAGTAAGCTCACCTTTGTATTCCTTGAAAATCTACTTAAAAGTTAATTAGAGATGTTGCTTTCTGTTAGTTCTAGTACCTATAAGATATACACCCTCCGTCTCAATTTAAGTGTCTTTCTTTTTTTAGTCCGTCTTAAAAAGAGTGTTTCTTTCAATATTTAGTAAGACCATAAACTTTATAGGGCGGCACACATATTTAATTCATACTCGTTTGACCTACTGCAGGATTGGGAAATCATACATGAGTTGAGGAATGACATGATTAGGCTTCAGCAGAGGATGGACAATATGCAGAGGACATTGCATAAGTGCATGGAAATGCAAGTTGAGCTCCAACGCACGGTTCATCAAGATGTTTCTGCAGCCTTAAATCGACATGCTTGTTCAACAGGTTCACATCTAAAAATTGGTTCTTGTATCCATGTTATAGTTATAATTTTCTGTTCCCTGAGACAGAGATGAATTTAAAGTACTTTGTTCCTATACCTAATTGTTAGAATGCACATTTCCCTACTCCCAAAGTTCCTCCTCTGTTTCTAATGAAAATTTCATGTTCAATTGATCAGATATTGATGCATGTGACAAGAGTCTTCTGAATGATGAATACAAATGGGATAATGTGAGAAAAGGGATTTGTTGCTTGTGTTGTAATAGCAACATAGATGCCCTAATGTATAGGTATATTATAAATATGAACATCCTTGTCCATTTATTCTCGAGCATCGATGATTCTCTTTTGAGCAGTCTTAGAGACGACTTTCCTTCCCTTTTTCTGTTTTTTCGGTTGTTTGAATTAGTTAAGCTCAAGGGAAATATCACATTTGAAATTGTTGCAGGTGTGGACACATGTGCACATGTTCAAAATGTGCAGAAAAGTTGGTCCAGTGGAACGGAAAATGTCCAATGTGCCGGGCACCAGTAGTTGAGGCGATCCGAGCTTTTTCTATACAGTAATGTTCGTGCAGGTCTGGGGCTGCTCAAATTGGTTCAGTAAAAGATAAACGTCCAAAATATGTCCTGTACATAGCTGGTTGAAAACTAAACATTAGTACATGAAAAACAGAGGTAGATGTATTGAAATAAGAGAATGTCCAACGTCCACTCGTTCCACCTTTACTTTGTCTGGGTAAGTTGTTTTTCCTGACAAATCTTGTGTTTTTGGTGATATGTTCAAGTTGTCCTCCATATTTTCATTAATATAGAAGTTGAAAGCTTCCGCGTACAGAACTAGCAGTGTGTTGATGATATGTGTGAGACTAAACTCGTACAGCCAAAGATATCATCCACATATGATGGTTAGTTTCTAACCATGCGTCAGTCGTCTAAAACTCCTTCCCACCATATGTAAATTATGATCAAGTGAGGAATAGATTTCATCTGTTTATGTGGTTTTACTCGATTCCAACTTTATACAACGTGAAATGTGTTGTGCAAAAATCTATTTTTTTACTCTTCTAATGTATGTCATGTTATTGGTCGGCTGGTATAGACAGCATTGTTAATTATATGATCCAATGTTATTGTACTAAAATAACAGACAAAAACAAGAGACATCGAATACATCCATATCGCCAAGATACATACACAGCAACTTAACATGCATGCAAATAATAAGACGGAACACAAAAAATAGCTCGACATTTGCATGCAATCACATCCCAATTAAGCACCTAGTAAAGGGTAGTAAACCAAAATGAATTAAAATATTAAACTAAATATTCACAGAAGCTAGCTAGCTAACAATTATTATGGCTTCGGCTTGGACTTTTCAACACTGGATACATAGTTAGCAACAGCTTTTGCCCCTTCAGCAATTGCATGCTTCCCCAGCTCCCCAGGCAGCACCAATTTCACCGCATCCTGAATATCGACCGATGCCAACGTGGCTCGGCCAACATACTTGGAGAGGATCGCCGCTTCATTGGCGATCCTCTCGAACATATCCCCCATCAAATTATTCAATATAGTCATAGCCTTTGATGAAATTCCCATATCTGGATGGACTTGCTTCATCACCTTGAACACATACCTTCTATACCCTTCGCTGGGTCCCACTTTCGCCCTCTTCTTTTTCCTCTTTTCCCCTTCTCCTTTTGCTTTTTGGGCCGGCTTGGGTTTCCTCTTCTGGGCCTTCTTTTGATCCAATTCCATTTTCGGAGGTGTTGGCATCTCTTCCGGCTCTTCAGCTGGTTGAGTTTCATCTTCGTCCACTTGTTGGACCGGGTCGGGTTTCTTTTGTTGGGCCTTTTTTCCTTCGGATTTGTCTTGGATATTAATGGTTCTCTTAGGCGTAGGTACTTCTTCAGAAGGAGGTGGAGTTAGTATTTCGAATGATTGATTTTCTTCAGTTAGTCCAGTTTGACTTTCGGTCTCGGTTTCGCCGGCGGCCGGAGTTACGACGACGGAGATGGTTTCTTCCACCACTTTTCGGGCGGTGATCACCGCGGCGCGGGGTCTTCCTCCACGTTTCTTCGGTGCCATGTTCGAATTTTTTTTTTCTATTTTTCCCTCTTTTTTTTGGGAAAGTGTGTGAAAAATTTCAGTGGAGCGGCTTATGGTATATGAAGAGGTGGAATTTTAGCTTTTTCACTGCGGAGAGTGACACGTGGAGGACAGGTGTTGAATAGTGGATGTTAACAAGATACGTGGGGTAAAAATGAAGAGCAAAGAAGATTCCGGAGGATGATCCTCAATTTTCATTTTTCTTTTTCAAAATTTTAGCAGCTTATAATGAGAAAAACTAAAAATAAAGAGTAAAGTGGATTCTTGACTGGATCATTTTGCTTCTTTTTATCGTGTAAGTGGATTTTTGGGAATTTAATATTCATTCATTTTAATTTATGAGAGTTATTTTAATTTTGATACAAATTAAAATTTATAATCTAAAATAAGTTATATATATTTATATGGTTATATATTATTTTATTAAAAATCTTATATATTCTTATATGAAAGAGGTTTTTTTAATCGGTCTATATGGCACCCTAAGAAAATAGAATCTTATTTTATCTTTTTTGCTATTCTCTGCCTTTATACTATTGAATCTATATAAAAAAAATCAATTCACACTAAATTATTCACCATCATGTGATTAAATTTACTAATGATTAATATAATTTTGTTATTGTTTAAAACATGATGATAGAATAGTAATAGAGACGATAATGAAAATACTTACCTCTTCTTGAAAGTACCTGCATTGATATTTGCTTTTTGATAGCTTGACTGTAACAACAAATTAATGCATTGTTAGGGATCAGGAGATATTTGTTTCAGTAAGAATTTTTTTCCCAATGTTTAACAGGGAGTCTGTTAAAGTTTCACAAAATGTGTTATCATTAGCTTAATGTTGGTTTGGTAACGAGGGTTCATTTAAAAGGAGACCTATCATTATATTAGACTTTTTTTTTATTATTTAGGAAGTTTAAATTTAATATATATATAAAAATATAAAAAATTTATCTTGTATATATTGTGTAATTTTTCGCTGAGAGGGTTCGAATTAACCCCTTCCCCTACCCTATGTCCACCCCTGGGTAAGAATGCATTTCAATGTTTAGTAGGAAAGATAATGTGTCAAACTTTCAGAAAAATGTGTGTTATCATTAGCCTTTAAATCGTTACATATTTTTTTACAGCTGAATGTTTCTTTTGGGGAGTTCTAAAAGAAAATGCTAACTACAGTCATATGTGACATTCAATTTCTAAATACTAGAAAATTTTTAAGCATAAAATTTGATTACTTCTTGGCTATATAGGTCATTTGATTAATACTAAAATTTCTAGGCAAATGAATTTACGTTAGAACAAGTGAAATTCAAAATAGAGGGATAATTTACAACAAAGTGAGCTTCACATATGTTGAACCTTATATTTTTTTGAGCTAAAGAGCTTGTGTGATTGGTTCAGTTTAATCGGTGAGTCTATTTTATTAAAAAAGAGGGGAAAAAAGATAATAAATATACAACTGATTGATTTACCATCCTTGATTGAGTTATTCACAATTTACTTTCTACTATCTTGTGTAATAGAAAGATGTTTGAAGGGATTTGTAAGAAAATATTAGAGGTATTCTAAATTGCAATTTCAGTACAAATTTTAATACTGGTAAAATTAGAGGTACTTTTTGAAAGAATTGCAACTCCAATAGATGATCTAAATATAAATAAGTTAAATTATACGAGGAAGTTGAAGCATCGAACAATGTTAAACATGAAAATTAAAATATATAGCCAGTAGAAAATATCTTGTGGCAAGCAAATTAGTGTCTTCGATGGTGGATGGCTTTGAATAAGCAGACTTGCTGATGATTTAATTCAAATGATTTGTTCTTCATATGTTATTTCGTCAAACTCTAAGAGATGTGTTTTGAATATTCATGGACTTAATCAAGTACACAATTAATTCAACAAGATGCATAACATTTGCTTTATGTATGACCTTCTATAAGAGAAAACACTCGAAATTGATGAATGAAATATTTATATTAATTTTTGAAAAAATCAATATAGAAAATAAAATAATAAAAAATATCATATCCATTTTAAATAAATCTATTGTATTAGGATTCACATCTAAGATGATGAAAAAGTTAGAGTTAAAGTGAAAAATTAATATTAAAATGTAGTAAGACTTGAGAAATCTTTTTGATTGTAGAATTAGAAAACTATTACAATTCTCCTTTGGATAAAATATTCTTCGTTGTAGTCTATTATCGTGCGAAGCGCGGATAGTTTACCTAGTATATATTCTATAATTTTAACATTGAAATGTTGATAATGATGCGTATTGTTGTTCTTGTTCATTAATAGGAGTAGCAAATTGAAGCAGCTGCTCGTCGTGCTCGAACACACACATTTGTTCTTCATTCAAGTTCACCAAAGCTTCAATTCCTCCATCGTTTGTCCTCATCAAGTAAATAACCTTGTTAGATGGACCCTTTGCAAAACATGATCTAATAGGCTTCCCAAATCCAAAATCCAGATCTTGTAAAAATGGGAACCTACATAAGTTACTCGAAAGGTACAAATCAGGTTTCTTTTGATGGTCCATCTCCTCCTGTGTTCTATATGCATCTAGCATCTCCCTAATATATCCATTTTCTCCAAGAATATTACTTGAGGAGAGGGTGTTTTTCGACTTTCGTATATCGGTTATTAATTTTGGTAACTTAAGTTCTTCCTCGTTGTCATACATAGGTGAGTAGAATACGGTGACGAGATTACCTATAGAGTTTGGGGTAGTGGAGGTGATATTATTCCTCGAAAATCGAACATCTGGACCAACTGAGATGGCTTGAATGAGCCCGAATTGACGATGGTGGCAGAAGATGCAGCACATTTGTAGACAAGTGCATTCACAACCTCGCTGCTGGTTACATTTTGCAGGCCAATTGAGGATTTTAATGCACTCAACTTTGTGCTGCTGAAAATGAACCTCTTTTGGACACACTTCTCATCCATGTCAGTGGAAACCAATGGAGCATCGTCGATTGGTGATGGTCCAATGGAATCCTGGACAAAATAAGGAGATGGGATTTTATTTGAACTTCGAGCTAATGCAGCCCAATCCCTCAAGAAGTAAAACGTACTGCTTCCGTCTCCTATTGCGTGCGCCAGGCAGACACTGAGTGCTGTTCCTCCGCAATCAAAGTGGCTTAATTGAACTACAGTTAAGGCGCGATCCACGCCATGTACCCAAGGTGTACCTTGGGGGAATGTCAAATCTTTGACATTTGAATCAGGGTGAGTAGCAACTTTATCCATTGGAGAATTGATTTGAACTTCCAAGAACTCAGCCCCATGGTCATCACACTCAATGGTGGCATTGCCTTTTAGACTTCCAGCCCATGGATAGTAATAACTTAATGTTTTTGACAAAGAGTTTGATACAAGATTTGATATTTGTTTAGGCCCAATTACTTGGCTTTTGGGGTAGAAAAAAACTAAGGGACTATAACGGTGAGTGTTGAATTGATCTAAAAGGGAAAGTTTGTGCCATCTATGAGTAGATGGGGTGGGAGTGAAAGGTTTGATGATTTTCTTGGAAATTATGGATAGCATTCTTGATCTTTTTTCTTATAGCTACATTACAATTTATAACCAAGCTAGCTTTATATATACATGACACCATAAATGCAAAAGGAAAATGAAGCTGACATTTATTTATTTGCGCATGCCATAACTCAAGTGTCATGGATTAGCGCTCAAATTTGTTATAGCTAGACGGTAAAATCTGTTGCTAATTCTACTTGGCGACTTTTATAGTAATTATCATAAAATTATATTAGCTCAATTTATCTTGCATGAAATTAGTAGCTAATTTGATTTTTTATTAACTTGTAGATTGTCCATTAATTGACACTTTTCACATCAACTTTTATGCTTTTATCTTTTTTATCAATAATTTTAAATTGAAATTGTAGCTCAAGAATATCTTCTTTAGCAATTTTTCTGAATAAATAATCTCAAGATCATAATTTAAGTTGTATTTCTCTCTTTCATAATAATATTTATCAAATAGTGTATTAAATTTTAAAAAATATATTTAACGTTTTCTTATAACTGTGTGAAATGTGGATAAATACATTAATTAGTAAGTACGTAGTAAGTAGGGACGGAAAATTTAACTACTCCTACACATAGCCCAAATTAAGTAAATGCAAATTAATGTAGGTTAGGTACATATTTTATTTTACTTTTAATAGAAAGCTAGATATTTAGCGTTTAAATATTTCTTAATAATTTTTAACTGATTTAATCACCCTTTACGAGTTGATGTGGTAGAAAGAGTGAATACACTCTCCTGAAAACACGTGAAAAGAGAAAGAAAAAGTCTAAATTTATAAAAATCATATACATGACTTTTTTTTTATTGATCAATATATAAATGATGAAAAATAAAAAATTTGAACTTCTAAAATCATACATATGGCATCTTTTTTATTGGGCAAAATATAACTAATATTTTAAATATTGTTTTTTGTTAGGATCGAAACTCGGGAAAAGTCGAATTTAGCCAAATAATATTATGATGACAATAACAAATACAATAGTGAGT
>JBCEWC010004547.1:0-27006 GCA_038996855.1 Solanum aculeatissimum
CTTAAACTCAACCCGTGGCTACCAAATTTCAAACATGACTAGTATAATATCATACAAGATCAACCATAAGGAGTTTCAGAAATTTTCGGGTTGTTACAAAATCTAAACTCTAGTAGGTAGATGATAGTACTATGGAAATCCTCTGAAAGCAAGGAGGTCTCACAAATCACCTGAATGTGAATAGATCCTCATCGAAGCATCTGTTGATGACCTCTAATACCTGTCTCTACATCATGAAACAGTGCAGTCCAAATGGACGTCAGTATGTGTAATGTACGAGTATGTAAAATGGCTGAGTGAAATAGATATAGGTAGAATACTATCAACGCAGATAACTCAAATTAAAAAGATAAATGATTCAATCAAGAATGTCAAATGTCTATCTAAAGCAAGAATAAAAATTAGACAATGACCCATAATACCAATCCAGTCCAATCCAATCAAATCAACTTAGAGTACTATCAATATAGAATTTTTATGGGAGTTTCTCTTATCTGACAATAACTACTTATGAGTCAGTGATTGTACAACAATCCCGTTGATGTTACCACAATCGTCCATACCATGACAAAGAACAACTCAAATCCCTTAAGGATTCGGACAATCGCACAAGTCCTTTATTATTTTAGGGACTGATCAGCTCAAGAGGAAACATCCGAGTTAGCAATTTTATCCTCACCTACGCTTGGTGACGTAGTTAATGAGTCGAGTCAGATTTAAACTCGCTCAAGTCGGTGCTCGATATACCTCCCAAAAATCAATGCTTATAAAAAATCAAACCCAATAAATTCGATCATTGAGACTCATAAGAGCTCATATAAATCCAATCAGTTAACTCATAAGAGCTCATATCAATCTAATCAGTGAGACTCATAAGAGCTTATATCAATTCATCAAATCAAATCAGTTCTCAATCATATCTTTTAACAATTCGATCAATTAATCATATCGACCTTTCAAGAATGAATTAGATAATCACATAGGATGACTATTAATTAGACCAATCTTTAGAATTCAATCAGGAAGACTCTTAGGACAATCAAGCTCTATCAACATCATCACCATATAAGGGAAGTTTAGATTAATCATTAAGGGGACTATCACTTTGGACCAATCGTTCTAGTTCAATTATGAAGAGTCTCAGAAATATTAAGTTCTATAAACATATCATCATGCTCACATCACAATCACAATCACAACAATGTTGTCAAGATTCTAGACTCAATCCCTAGATTCATTCATACAATCTTTTATGAAATGGCCTATATGGTTTTTTGAAATAGCTCATGAAAAGTATTTGATCAGTAAAACCACGTTTATGATGCTCATCAACTATTGAAAATACATAGAATATGTATAATTTGGCAAGAAAACATTCAAGAAAGCATTCATAAGGACTCAATACTTTTGTCTATCGCTCTATCATAATCAAGGGGCATATGGAAGAAAGATTTCATGCTTTAGGTTAGCCTTACATACCTGGGATGGAGATAGGTAATCGAATTTGCAAGAAATTGGCCCTAATCTTCTTGAACCATAGCCTCCTCTTTTCTCCTTACCCCTAGTTCTTAAGATGAATTAGCATAAATGGTTAAAAATTCACACTTAGAAATAAATATAGGGTCGAAAATGACCTCAAAACATCATGATTTTATTCCAGGATGGTTAGGGAAAGGAGTAGAAAGCTCTTGCTTTTAACACTAATCATCAAGTATCGTAATGGGGAGAGTCTGTGATGCGGATATGTCACGCTACAGTTCATTTTTTACATAAAACTTAAAATGCATCAAGAAACTATTTTCCACCAAATAACACATAAATCACATTTGTCAAATACGATTTATGTGTAATTTTATGTAAATCTTTTTTTGATCGATTTTCTAATTCCATAGAAATAATGGTATCAAATTTAAGTGCAAGTTCATGACCAGTCTGCAATGCGGACTTGTCACACACTTTTTTGAAATTGCATATTTGTCCCAAAAAATTATCTTTTGGTCCGATTTCTCTAAAAATCAACCAAGACCATTTTCGCACACAATTTTTCATGTTGATCGCATTTCCAGCCTCGGATTTTCCAAAAGAGTTTGAGAAGATGCGTTATGAAGGGTTCTCTTATCTAGGGGTATTTTGGTAATTTTATCGGATATTACATTATATCCTTCTTGGAATCATTCGTCCTCGAATAATGGGTAACTATGAGAGAACTCATAGCACGAATCAAACAAATCGAGACTTTATCAGTCCTATGAATCATGATCAACCAATTACCATCATACCTATCAACCAATCTAGACATCCACAAATCAAACTCAAGATAGACAAATTAGTTCAGATCAAAAGTAGAGAAGTTCCTTAGACATTCTAACTATTAGGCATGAATGAAATATTAGAACTTAATAAATTTAAATCATTTAAACACCTCGACAATCAGTCATTCAAACTCAAGAAGAAAGCATCAACTCTAATCGAGAATGGGACCATCGTGATATCAAGACTTTATGGACACTCTCAAGATCTACTCCCCATCACAATTGCGCTCCTTTTCATGACACTTTACTCTATTAATTTAAGCTTGTAGCTCTAATTCAAATCTACGCCTAACCACATCCTCTTATTTCGTTCAAGCCTAACTCTAAGTCTCAAGGTGCTAGTCCTAAGATAATTATACTTATACTTTTCTAACCCTTCGAAATCTATGTTCCATATTTCTATAGTGGCCTTTACTTAAAGAATATTACTCGCTCTCATCACTTTAATACACTCACACAATGGCAACCACACATTCAAGCCTATGACTCTAACCAGTTCATGGCCTCTTTGAGGTCAAAATCACTTGAGAATCTTCAAACCTACCATAGCACATCTACACCCTCAATCGCATGAACTATTATCATGAGAGACACTTATATTCTCTTACCTATTTATCATACGCATCAAGATTTTTCCATCTCCTCCTCGATGTCTATAACCTTAAATGGAACTAGTACAACATCATTATCGGAACCAAGAACACTCATTCTCTCTCATCAACCATCACTCCTATAATATCATCAACATCTCTATCAAGACTTGAAAGAAGGATCACTGAAAGGGCTTGGAATGAAACATCATTAGAATGATTCAATCAAGAAATCTTGTCTGAGAATATTCATAATAAAGTATGATCTCCCTCGTCTTTTGTGACTCATTCTGAGTTCACAAAAATGTACATAATGTAAAACTCAAATCATATCTCATTAAACATAGGGCTTAAAACTCTTAGATCTATGATGTAAAATCGAAATCATTGAATGAAATTATCACTTTTCATCCTCAAAACTCAACATTAAGGAAAATCAATGTATGGTGCATTGGACTAGGCCATGTGCATGACAGTCATACACCAGACAGGAATAGAGTATTATCTCAACTAAACTATAAAGAACATATGAGATGGCAAAGAATTGATGTCTCATCTTGATCAACCCATCACTATTAAAACCTCAAGATTTATTTTTGTCCATCATCTCATCATCTCCCCCATAGCTCAAAGGTCATCTCTCTAATTTTGTGAATAAATTCTCTTTACTATGCTATAAGTACATATCTCCACACGGTCCGGGAATCACTATCCATAAGAACATCTTAAACTCTTATGTTATACTATAATCGTATATATAAAATATCCACTAAGACTTTCTTCAAAGATACCACTCTTATCTTCCTCCTATCTCTATGGTAACCTTTCTATATTTGTTGCTCTTACTGGCGTGCATAACCACTTTCAACAACTCTTAAAATTTAACCTCTTCTTTTTGCTTGCTAACACTCAACTTTTATGCTCCCATAAATTTAATTGTATTAAACTTAAACTATAATGGAAAACTCATCATCATCTATCTGTAAGCCCCCATCTACTTAATTACTTGGAATGACAAAGAATGCTTACATCAACCTACTCCATATTGATAAATCAAATATACTATCTAGATTCTTATAGCAATCATAATTTAGAGATTCACACCACTCTTCATTATCATGGATACACATCTTAAGTCTCTTCTTATCTAATGAGTTATCCTCAATTAACTATTCCTATCTAAGGGGCACTTGTACTCTGTCCTTAGCGTCACTTTCCTTATAAATCAACATCTTCATCTCAAACATACAACATGGCAAGCCTCTTAGAGCAATTCTCCAACTAAGACTATCACTGACATAATGCTATCTCCTCATTCACACTACTCCTCAAAGTTCAAGCTTAGGGTCTAGTACTAACATGTGCATCACACACTCCTCTCATATTATACCAACCCATAACTACTCACACACTTTCCTCATATTATACCAACCCATAACTACTAAGTAAAAATTAGGAATATAGGCCTACTAAAATCTCATAGCCAATAATTGATCAACACATCCCCTATTCACAACTCATGTACAATATCCCCTCTTCAGGACTGATGTATCACTCACCTATTCACTATATATCTCCTAATTAGGATAGGCTCATAACTCTATGAATTTCACGGGGCTCTCCCTTCAAAAGTATGAGCCTAGTTTAGATCTATCACCTCAAAAGTACTCTGCTCCCATATTCAACATTTATTCTTTACCCTCACAATTATGAATACTATAACATAAATATATCTACATAAACTTCTTTCTAGTTTGAGCATGCTCTAACACTTTCTAACAATAACACTATCTCTATACCTCATCATGAAAATCATAGGGTACTTATGACCCTTTCATCAAAACTTATGGCAATCAACTCATCACCCCATTACTTACCTAATGGATAATAACTCTAGTTACAAGCCTCAATCAACTATTACTTCCCACTATCTCTTCTTTTACTTTTTATCATCATCCTTCTTGCTTTAGAATGACTCAATACTACTCATGGTTTATAAGACCTCAAATAACACTCTTACGTGGTAACGTTAGACTTTTAGAGACATAACTTTCCCTTTCATTGGTCCTATCAGAAATAAGTTTTGGATAAGATAGTCTAGGGTACATCTTGAGCTAACTCAAATGCATGATTCACATGAATAAGAGTGCATTCTTTCGAGTCAATCAACTTAGCACACTAGTCGGCTTCTCTCAAGTCTTATGCAGTCTCTCTACCATCCTAATAACTTTATCGCAGATGAACTCATCAATAATGGTCTAAATATTACTATCTCTATCACCTCGTAGATGAGGGATAGTCGAAAGGTTTAGAACAATGCACAAATCATCATAGTTTCTTCGGAAATAGATCTATCGTACTATTCAGAATATGAAAGAAGGGTTTCCTAAATGACAATAGTCCCTCATTTATAGAAGTGAAGCCCTTTCACAATCATAAATAAGATCCTACAGAAATGACTTCCCAGACACCCTAGGACACTTGAACTATGTGCTCTGATACCAAGTTTGTCAAGCCCCGGGAGGGTATCCTTGGTGTGGCCATCACTCATAGATTATTGCTAAAGACCAAGTGAATCACTTGGTGTTATCACATTCATTAAATCATAGTTTAACATATTGGTGAAAGACTAAAGATGAAAAAGGTGGGCAATCTCAATAGATAAAGGTCATAGACCAATAATCAAACTTTAATTTTCCTACATAAGAGATAAAGATCCCAACATCAACTCATCATTGTCTAATCTATGAAACCTCTAACCTTACTATCTAGATGGTGTCAATGACAGATTCATGACTACCTCAAATCAAATGAAAGAAAATCTAAACTCTAGTAGCTAAATGATAGTAATATGGAAATCCTCTAAAACCAAGGAGGTCTCACCAATTAGCTGAATGTGAATAGATCTTCAGCGAAGCGCCTGTTGATGACTTTTAGTACCTATTTCTGCATCATAAAATGATGTCATCCAAATGGATATCAGTACGTGGAATATACCAGTATGTAAAATGGTTGAGTGAAATAGATATAGGTAGAATACTATCAACTTAGATAACTCAAATTAAGAGATAAAAAACTCAATAAAAAAATATCAAATGTCTATCTAAAACAAGAATAAAGAGTAGATAGTAATCCATCAATACCAATCTAGTCCAATCCAATCAAATCAACTCAAAGTACTATCAATATAGCATTTTTATGGGAGTTTCTCTTATTTAGCAAAAACCAATTATGAGTCAGTGATTGTACAACAATCTCGTTGATATTGCCACAATTGTCCATACCTTGCCAGGGTAAGAACAATTCGAATCCCTCACGGATCCGGACAATCGAACAATTTCTCTATTATTTCAGGGACTAATCAGCTCAAGAGGAAACATTTGACTTAGCAGTTTTATACTCACCTATGCTTGGCTACGTAGTTAATGAGTCGAGTCAGATTTACTTTCACTCAATCCGTTGCTCGATACTCCTCTCAAGACTCAATGCTCATAAATAATCAAACCCAATCAATCTGATCAGTGAGACTCATAAAAGCTCATATTAATCCATCAAATCAAATAAGTTCTCAATCATATCTTTCAACAATTTGACCAATCAATCCTATCGACCTTTCAAGAATGAATTAGACAATCACGTAGGAGTACTATCAATTGGACTAATATTTAGAGTACAATCAGGAAGACTCTTAGGACAATGAATCTTTATTAACATCATCACAATATAAGGGAAGTTTTGATTAATCATTAAGGGGACTATAAGTTTGGACCAATCGTTCATGTTCAATTATGAAGACTCTCAAAACTATCAAGTTCTATCAACCTATCGCCATGCTCACATCACAATCACAACCATGATGTCAAGGCTCTAGACTCAATCCCTAGGTTCATTCATTCAATCTTTTATGAAACAACATATAGGGTTTTATGAAATAACTCATGAAAAATATTTAATCAGTAAAACAAAGTTTATGATGATCATCAACCATTGAAAATACATAGAATATGTATAATTTTTCAAGAAAACATGCATAAGGACTCAATACTTTCATCTATCGCTCTATCACAATTAAAGGAGCACATGGAAGAAAAATTGCAACCTTTAGGTTAGCCTTACATAGCTGGGATGGAGATAGACATTCAAATTTGCAAGAAATTGACCTCAATCTTCTTGAAACCGAGCCTCCTCTTTTCTACTTAGCTCTAGTTCGTAAGATGAATTAGCATAAATGGTTAAAAATTCATGTTGATAGCATTTTCGGCCTCAGATTTTCTAAAAGAATTTGGGAAGATGCGTTATGAAGTGTTCTCCCATCTACGGGTATTTTGGTAATTTTATCGGGTGCTACAGTTTTATTTCTTTTGATATCGTTTCACTTATTTTGTGAAAAAAATGAATATTTATATCATTTTATTATTTCTTGTTTATCTTTTATATATTAAGATTGGGAATACAAGATAGTAGAATAAATGTTGATATCGACAAATTTCATAATTATTTATACAATATTGATACACAATTATGCACTATTTATATAATGTTGATATTATATTTATATTTATATTTATATAATATCGACGCAGATTTGTATACAATTTATACAATATCGATGCACATTTACATACTAATTATATAATATTGATACATGCTTATACATAATTTATACAATGTTGTTTTATTACATAACTACCTATACAATATTGATATATATTTATACACTTGTATACAGATCGATACATGAAAAAAATAAATGAAAATTTTTATTTGAAATCTTTTCTTTATGTTTATATATATATACATAAAATCATAACAAAATAAAAATAAAATAATTTTTAATAAAAAATAATGTAGCCCAAAAAATACATGAAAAAGTTTTATTTTTGAAAAAATATTATTTTTATTTAAAAAATCACAGCAAAATAAGAATAAATAATTGTTTTTATAAAAAAAAGAAAAAACGCAACCAAAAAAAAAAAGAGAAAAAGGATAAAATTTTTAGTCTTGGGCTAGTTTGTCCAAAAAGGGCCTGTTTGTCCAAAAAGGGCCTAATGACCCTGGGCTTATTTGAGCTATATTAAGCTCATGATCTTCATGAGCTACTTTTTATAATAAGAAAAATATGAGCTATTTTTTTTTTGTGAACATTCTACTTTTGTGTATACAGATGAAATTTCCCCTAGTTATTATTTGCTACAAAGTAAAATTTCCTAAAGCTGATTTTTTCCTTCATTATGTAAATAATTAGCAAATTTTTCTCCTTCATTTTACTAAGGCGGTAGAAAAAAAAAAGAGAAATCAAAGAAAAAGAAGAAAAACTCAATTCTTTTTTTATTTGCTCTCTCAAAATCTTCACAGGCTAAAAATAGATTTTGAAACATACTTCCATCAATTGTGAGAAAACTAGTAATGTAGATGTTCCTTCAACCTATGTTGGCCTTAGAATTCTCTTGGTTGATCATGATACAATATCTCTGTCAAATATAGCAACAATTCTTGAGTAACATTCTTTTAAAGGTACATTAATTTTATATTTTTTAAAGTTTTCTCTCATATGTAATGAGCATTTTCCCCCCCTTTTTTATTTGATCTTTTAGGTAAAATCTGTACCAATAGTCTATAACTAGTTCTAAACACGTGTGTTGCATATATATTTCAGACTAATTAGTATAAATATCTTAAAATAATATCAATAGTATGTGTTATATAAATAATATAAGTGACCATGTTGTTATTTTTTATCTAAGTTCAACATACCAATATAGTATAAAATAAAAAGTAGAAGTACTAGGAGTTCTCAAGTTTTTCTACTAGCATGAAAATCTCAACTGAGACAAGAAAGGTTTCTAAAATGCATGTCATTTGATGTGAACTTGCTTAGAACATGACTAAAAAGATATTATCAACTATCCTGCACATTTACATTTATTTATCTATTTTTAATTTGGCAAGGAATTAAACAAAATAAGTAGGTCATTTAAAATTTGTGATCTTAAACTAAACATATGTAGAATGTACAAAATGTCCTTTAATTAGCTGACATTAAAACATGTCATGTACAAAGATAGAATTAAGGATATGCCAAAAAAACAAAGAGACGAACTTTTTTAATAGACTAAAATAAGTAAAGAAAAAATAATTTGAATCAAAGGAAGTAATGAATATCGTTTGTATCAACTAAAAATCAAGACTAAATTATTTTGAACACAAATTGGTGGATTATCATCATCTTGTTTACTTAAATCTCCCTAAGAAATTAACTACACTAGTTATTATTTGCTAGAAAGGTAGATTTTCTTAATCTGATTTCTTCCTTCTCTATGTAAATAATTGGTAAAATTTTCTCTTTCATTTAGTATATATAAGGCGGTAGAAAGAAAAAAGAGAAATCAAAGAAAGAGAACAAAAACTCAAAAAAAAAATTGTTTTGCTCTCTCAAAATCTTCATATGCTAAAAAAAATAGACTTCGATACATACTTCCATCAATTTTGAGAAAACTAGAAATGTCGATGCTCCTTCAGCATATGTTGGCCTTAGAATTCTCTTGGTTGATCATGACACAAATTCTTTATCAAACATAGCAACAATTCTTGAAGAACATTCTTTTGAGGATACATAAATTTTATATTTCTTTAAGTTCTCTCATATGTAATGACCATTCCCCCCCTCCCACCCCATTCTTTGTTGGATCCTTTAGGTAAAATATGTACATATAGTCTATAACTAGTTCTGAAGACGCGTGTTGCATGTATATTACTACATATTAATTAGTAGAAATATCTTAAAATAGTATAAATAATATGTGTTATATAAATAATATAAATGACCATGTTGTTATTTTTAATCTAAGTTCAACATACCAATATAGAATAAAATAAAAATTAGAAGTTCTAGAAGTTCTTTACTGTTTATACTAGTATGAAAATGTCAAGTGAGACAAAAAAAAATTCTAAACTACATATTATTTGATGTGAACTTACATTACTTGACTAAAAAAATAATATCACCTATCCCACACGTTTCTATTTGCTTATATATTTTTAATTTGAAAAGAAATTTAAGAAAATTAATAAGACTTTTAAATTTTGTGGTCTTAAAGTAAACATATGTAGAATGAACAAAATGTCCTTTAATTGCCTTGTATTAAACATGTCATGTACAAAGTTATAATTAAAGAATTATCAAAAAAAAAAAAAAGATACAGTCTATTTAAATAGACTAAAAAAAATATAAAACAAATTGAACAAAGGGAGTAATGAATATTGTTTGTATCGCCTAAATAGTCAAAACTAAATTATTTTGAACACAAATTGATGGATTAGCATCATCTTGTTTACGTTAATCTCCCTAAGATTATTAACTATAATAGTTATTATTCGCTACAAAGGTAGATTTCCTAGAGCTGATCTTTTCCTTCACTATGTAAATATTTGGCAAAATTTCCTCTTTCATTTGGGATAAAGTGGTAGAAAAAAAATCAAAGAAAGAGAAGAAAAACTCAATTTTTTTTTATTTGCTCTCTCAAAATATTCACAGGCTTAAAAATAGATTTTGAAAAACACATCCATCAATTGTGACAAAACTAGTAAAGTAGATGTTCCTTCAACCTATGTTGGAATTAGAATTCTCTTGGTTGATCATGATACAAATTCTCTATCAAATATAGCAACAATTCTTGAAGAACATTCTTTTAAAGATACATTAATTTTATATTTCTTTAAGTTTTCTCTCATATGTAATGAGCCTTACCCCCCTTTTTTTGTTTGATCTTTTAGGTAAAACCTTACGAATAGTCTATTACTAGTTCTCAACACGTGCGTTGCACGTATATTCCATACTAATTAGTACAAATATCTTAAAATAATATAAATAGTATGTGTTACATAAATAATATAAATGACCATGTTGTTGTTTTTATCTAAGTTCAACATGCCAATATAGTATAAAACAAAAATTAGTAGTACTAGAAGTTCTCGACTTTTTCTACTATCATGAAAATCTCAACTAAGACAAAAAAAGTTTCTAAAATACATGTTATTTGGTGTGAACTTTCTTAGAACATGACTAAAATGCTATTATCAGCTATCCTGCACATTTCAATTTATCTATCTAGTTTTAATTTGACAAGAAAATTATGAAAAGAAATAAGATTTTTAAATTTTGTTGTCTTAAAGTAAACATATGTTGAATGTACAAAATTTCCTTTAATTAGTTGACATTAAACATGTCATGTACAAAGTTAGAATTAAAGAATTGCCAAAAAAATGAAAAAGATAGTCTTTTTTAATAGACTAAAAAAAGTAAAATAAATAAATCGAACCGAAGGGAGTAATGAATATCGTTTGTATCGTCTAAAAAATGAAGACTAAATTATTTTGAACACAAATTGGTGAATTATCATCATCTTGTTTACTTAAATCTCCCTAAGATATTAACTACACTAATTATTATTTGCTACAAAGGTCGATTTTGTAAATCTGATATTTTCCTTCTCTATGCATAAAATTGGCAAAATTTTCTCCTTCATTTAGTATAAGGTGGTAGGAAAAAAAAAAGAAAAATCAAAGAAAGAGAAGAAAAACTCAAAAATAATTTTTGTTTTGCTCTGTCAAAATTTTCACAGGCTAAAAAATAGATTTTGATACATACTTCCATCAATTGTGAGAAAACTAGTAATGTAGATGTTCCTTCAGTCTATGTTGGCCTTAAAATTCTCTTAGTTGATCATGATACATCTGTCGTCAAACATAGCAATAATTTTTTAAAAACATTCACTAGTTATGAACACGTGTGTTGCACGTATATTCCATACTAATTAGTATAAATATCTTAAAATCATTTAAAATAATATGTGTATTTAGAGTACTATATTTGAAGGAGATACAAATTAAAATTGATGAATGGTAAATCCATTTTAATGGGTATTTGTTTTGATTGTGTAAAACGTAAACAAATCAGAAGTTATTTCTGCTTATGAATATTCAAGAATATTCTTCACTTTTAAGTGATGTATAATTATAAATTGTTTAGCGACTATGCATATAAATTATACGTATATCCCTATGTCATATATTATTTGACATTTAATTTGTTTGCCTAGTTTTAAAGAAATTATAGTGTATAAATTTTATTGTATCTTTTTAATTGACATATTTCTTTCTTATGTTAACTGGTATGTCATTGTGAATTTCATAGTATACATCTGCAAAGTAATACATAATAGCTATTTATCATAGACATATTTAATAGTTATTAAGAACAAAATAAATAAAAAATAACATACAGATCATATTTACCTGCATGTCATAATGTTAAGACTCTCACAAGGTTTACAATATAATTTTGATAATGACAAATAGAATCAAATTTAGGACACAACACTAGGAAGAGAAGATATAAGAGGAGAAGGAATCATTAAAGGAAAACGACTCATCTATCAGGAAGTTGAGTTAAACTAAGACTCCTACAAGATAAAATAGAGATGCCACTCATGAAGGAGTCTTTGAGAAGGATTCTTCTAGGTATAAGTATAAAAGGCAAACACAAAGCCTAAAAGAGCAGCTTTTGTAATTGGAAGTGAAGACGATCCAGCCGGAAAGGCTTCAGGCACTCGAACAGACAAAGAAGGTCTGAAGTTAGGTTTTCTTGTACGTTTTAAGTTAATCTGCTTAAAATAATTGTTGAGTGACAATCATTGTAGCTGAGGTTTTTGTTGGGAAATCTGTGTGTAGGGAGTGGGTTTGGCTTCATGTTGAGTTTGTACTGATCATTGTTGATATGGTAGAGTGAGAAGTGAGATCCAGTTGAAAGTTACACGAGTTTTAACTTTGACATTGCTCTTTTAATGTAGTGAAGCTTTTGAAATCCTACAAGTTGTATGTAGTGATTGCTTCTTTCTTGAGCAAGTAGTTTTTTTTCACTCTATATCGTGTTTCCTACTATTATTGGTGTGTTTAAGTTAAACTGGTATTAATACAAGAACCTGGTTCTATAAATTATGAATATCTTGTGTTGGTCGCACTTGAAGAGTCCGATGATGAAAGTTGTAGAGACAAAGACGAAATAATAGTCAAGGTGCAACTAGATGAATCAGATTTAGAAATTAGAGATGAAGAAAGCAATCTGGCGCTAATGGTTACAGATCCAGATTATGGAAAGAATAATCAGCAAGAGGCCAAGGTAAGTTTTGAAGATGTCAAAAAAATATACATAGCTACTGTAAGAAAAAGCTTGAGTCATTGTTACAAGTTCCAATCGATGCATATCTATCTATATTTGTGAAGCTAAGAAAATCTGTCACGACCCAAAATTCAGGTGTGATGGAACTCACCTAACCCACAGAGGTAAGTCAATCCAAAACTAAACAATCTGAATCAATAACAAAGGGAAAGATAAATAGTCTAATAAGATAGATAAGTAAGGTAAACCAAAATCTACAACCATTTCCCAAGGCAACCGCCTGACCCCATCTTCACATCACACTCAACAACAAAAGAAGATACCCAAGTAAAGTTCACGAATAAACCAATTGACTAAATCCTCATCTCCATAAATATTTCCAATGAAAAATATTGGAAGATAAATAGCCATCATTAATCTCTAATCAATGTGTATGAAGCCTCTAAGACAATCTAGAAGGTACCAAGGGAAGCCTCGGGCTACGTCAACATAATAATACTAATACTCAAATAAAGAAAGAAAAAAAAGACTCCTCCAAGTAACAAGGAGGGATCACCAACTCTGGAAGCAAGACTCTGGACTTCAATGATGCGCTTGCTGAGGGCCTCTATCACCTGTATCTGCATCATTAATGATGCAAGCTCAAATAGGCATCAATACATGTGTAACAACCCAGAAACTTTTGAACTTTGTGATGAATGATTGAGGTCTGATTTGATTCTACCTTGGTTGGCTCTTAAGTTTTTCGAGTCTCTCTTGGGTGACCATATTCAAAGAAATTACATTGGTTAAGTTTTGCTCAATGTCTTGTGGGAGTAATAACGTTAAATGGCCATATCTCTTCGTATGGGATGAACTGTGTGGGCCACGACCTGTCAAATTGAAGCTATTTGAGTTATCTTTACAACACATTTAGTTTAGCTTAATTCGGAGTTTAAGAGTAGAAGATATGGCCTTTATAGTGAGATTGTCTGCACAAGGATTCATTCTGGAAAAGGGAGATTGGCTAAGGCACTGCCTCACGGCAGTCTCACGGGCCATGTGTCATCTCACGGTCTGTGAGGCAGGTCGTGTGTCCCCTCACGAGGAGTGGTAAGGTGTTTCGGAATGGCCTTGGTCTAAGGATCGATTCTATGTATAAGGTTAACGTTATGGGACTCGCGTCAACTTGATGGTGGGGTTCACGGGCCGTATAGAGCCTCAAGGATCGTGAACCAATCCATGGGACATAGTCATCCAGCAGCTAATTCTTTGAGCCAAGGGAGGCTCCACGAACCACCTCATGGTCCGTGTGAAGCCTCACGGCTCGTGTGACTGCCCGTGTGGTTGCGTGAGGTGAAGTTTTCTAAGTATGGGGTCTTCGTTGGCATATCATTTTCCAAGTGTGGATTCACGGGGGGAGCTCACGGACCGTGTGACCCCTCACGGTCCATGTAGTTGACTATGTGAGTATTGTTTCAAACTTTTCCTAACCGTTGCAATACTGACTGATCATCTTCAAGTCCAGGCTCATGATAGGGCTCACGGACCGTGAGTTACTATACGGTCCATGTAGCTATCCTTGACAGTGACGTTTCCAGTTTTCTCACTCATTTCATTAATGGTTTAATTGTAATTTTTAGCTAATCTTAGGGACATTTTAGTACTCCTAAACTCTCCTAAATCCCTGAATTTGCCTTACACTCTCATTCAATTCAAAATCCTTTCAACACTTAGAATTCTATTCAAATTACTCTCAAAGACTCCTCTCAAAGTTCCATTGGAGACTAAGCTTGGGAATTAAGGGAAAGCTCTTTTCTTCATCAATTCTTCTTGCTCTTCTTGGTTAATCAAGGTATGTGGGATTGATTGATGGTTCTCCTTTCAACCATGAAGACCCAAAACTCCTCTTCTTCAATTTTTATGAAATTAAGCTTACTTTGCAAATAGGTCTTTAAATCTATTGTTATTTTGATTAAATTGAAGTATGGGCTATATTTAATTATTGATTTTAAAGTGAATTAAGTCCTATTTTGTTGAATTCCATTGGATTATGAAGGTTCAATTATGCATGTCCCCTTATTCTTTAAAACTTTGCATGGGTGATATTATTTAAGATTTGGTTGATGATTTAACTATGAATTTCATATGGGTTCTTCTTATTATGAGTTTAATTCATGAATTCTAATCCCCCATTCTATTCTCATCATCATTCATGGCATATGCATACTTGAAACTTGATTTTGATGAAACTATTGATATGGGCTTAGTCCCACCTTGACTTGACTTGATTTTTGTAAGACATGGGATATGACTAGATTATGATCACAACTTGTCTTGACATGGACTTTTGGGCACCTTGGGTGTTTACACCATCCTGTACTTGTCTTGAATGAGCTACTCCTATGCATTTGCCCTTGCACTTGATACTTGAACTCTTGTTTAGCTTTTTAGCCTAAGTATGAAAAAACTTGAATTACGATTTGGTTTTTTATCCAACCTTGCATTGCATTGATTTGAAAGTACTTATCCTTCGTTTGAAAACATGTATATGTATATATATTCTTGTGGGATGACGACTGAGCACCGATGGGATTGGAGTAGTAAGTGGGCTATCCCCAAAGGTCCCACTTCTTTCTCGTAAACTATGTGCCAACATGGGTATTTTGGTATGATATGATTTGTAAATCCTTCTTAAATGACTTGGTCATAAGGAAGGTGACCATCACACTGAAATAGGTGTTGTTCCCGTAAGGTGTGATGTGACTACCCTTGGCAAGTAGTCACCCTAATCCCACTTGCGGGGGCCTAACTTCGAGAGTTCATGTATTGGCTCGCATGGATTATGATGTCAGTTATGTCTCATCCTCTATACTATAAGCATTATGACATTTCCTGCATCATGGACTTCATGACATATTAGTATACTATTCTTTCCTATATTCTCTTTCTATATATGTGCCCTTGTCATCTAGCTTGCTTGTACGCTCATGTTCATATGCATTGCATGCCCGCATACTTAGTGCATTATATGTGCTAACCCATACTCTTCATTTACATGTTCTAACCATGTAGGGGCCGGAGGTGGCTTCTATCCACCTTTGGACGTTTAGCTTGGAGACCTTGGATTGTTGCTAGTGGTGAGCCCTTTATTTCAAGGGTAAGACCCACCTTCCTCTATCTTATGCTTGTTATGTCTCTCTATCTTATGACTTGAGGGTAAGCCCGGGTTATGTCGTGGCCCCGTCTTATTCTATGTAGAGGCATTGTTGGACATATCAGATTCTATTGTACGCCGTACTATGTGTTTATTGAGATGCTATGGTTATTTATGCTTTGACTATGAGTATGCTTATGTTGCTATGATATGACTTGATGAGAATGTGCTTATGTGGAAAGTCCCAAGTCCCTTCTTGTCCCCATAGCTTGAGTCATACTTACCCAACCTTTAGAACGTACTTGTTATGTGCTATGTGATTCATGCAAATTCCTTTGCTGATGACATCCCCATAGCTTAAGTCCAAAGCCCGGAAATCCCTTAGAATTATGTGCTACTTGTTATTATACAAGCTTCTAAACTAATGATGTGTTAATTGATGCTAAGATGGCTTGATTGAGGACTCTTGGGTTCTCTTTCGCCATGTCACGTCTAGGCTCTACCTTTGGGTCGTGACAACATGGAATATACTGATATGTAAAATGGCTAAAGAAACAATAAAGCTCAAGCAAAACTCAATCAACTAGTCTCAACAATCCATAACTCAACTCAATAAATATACAAGTGTAAGAATAAAATCATGCTTTAAAATTAGACTTAGTGTTATGCAACTCAGTATAAAACATTATATACTCCATCAAGTGTTGCTTGGGAGTTTCTCTTAACTGATATCCTATCCCACCACCTTTAGTTTGGTGATGCACAATGAAGGTGACATCGTTGCCACAACCGTCAAAACTTGCCAAGGTAAGGGATGATCAAACCTCTTTTGGATCCCAAGTAAATGTCCATCTTTTTGGGACATGAGTCGCTCAAATTAACGAAGCAAGTATCCTATGCTGACAACATAGCTTATGGGTTAAAGTTGTTATCTACTCTCCCCCATATCGGTGCTCAATACTCCTCCCAAGATTAAAATATTCTCATGCCAATCAACTTCATCTCATCGCTTTATAATTTCTCCAATCAAGCTCAACTCAATCACTCAACAATTCAACCAATCAGGACCATCAATCATGCATGCAATCAAGACCCAAACTCAAACTCAAATGGTCATTTAGACTCCAACCAACCATATCCATCACACAAAACACATAAGACACTCATTACAAATGTATATAAAAGTAATCATGTTCCTCATGATCAGTCTTACTCATGTTACTCTACTCAAGCATTCACAATCATGATCTTAGTTTTCTTCAATGCACAAAATTTCATAGAATAATGTAATTTGGTATTCATAATGCCAAGCACAGGCTGATACCTCAATTAGATATAAACAACATGCAATTCTATCAATTTATTCATATATATTCATGAGAAGTTGAAATAAATGCAAGCAACTCAAAGATTAGGATCATGGGATTTTCAATACGCAATTCTCATACATAATTATTTATCATATATATGTTGATTTTTATCGTATTTACACACTATCATGTACTTTCCGTTATTAGTTGTTATTTTTGATTTCCTTTTCTTTTCCTTTCCCTTTTTTCATATCTACTTCATTCTGCTTATGAATTTTAGAGACGAGGGTTCCCAGGAAATAACCTCTCTACCTCTAAGGTAGTGGTAAGGTCTACGTACATTCTATCCTCCTCAGACCGCACTTGTGGGATTCCACTGGGTATGTTGTTGTTGTAATTCTCATACACAATTTTGACTAAAAAAATAGATGAAAGGGCTCGTAGAAAAACTCAATCCAACACTTTAAGTAGCCTTACATACGTGGAACTTAGAAGAATGATCAGCTTTTGGACAATCTCCACTCGCATGCTTGGAATATTTTACAATTTTTACATATCTTTTTTCTGAGTGAAGACACAACAAAAACTGCTTCTATGACTGTTTCTAAGGGTTTTGGTTCACACCACGACCCATACACTGACTGCTATAACACCTCCAGTGAGAAAAAAGTTGTGCACTCTAGTTTATGAGCAAACTTTATGGCTCAGAGATAAAACTATGAGTCATGAATTGGGCTCGTGGACTCCAGGTGAATTTTCTAAATTTGACTAAGTGTTGGAGGCTTCTATGACCCACTCTACAAGTCGTACTTTTGAATACGGCTAGTGGATGGGTCGGTGAAGCCAATCATTCAAATTGAGGCTTTGGTAGTCTACGAGATTAGGACCTATGGACCGTAGACTCCTCTACAACCCATTGTCGGGGTTTCATATAAACCTGGGTCCAATTATCAAATTGACCCAATAAAAGTATAAAAGGGGAGTCAAATAATTTTGACCCACCCATTCTCACAATAATTCCCAAAATACTCGACCCCACATTCCAACCTAGCAGTCCGACCATCATTTGACCACCGTCCCTATTTTTTTAACATGATTTCTTGTAACACTTTGGTACCTATGGGTTTCCCCCTCAAGTATCCTCCTTCAATTTTCCCTCATTTTTCTCGAATTTCGGTAAGTACTCAGCTCCAAAACCCTTGCATTACAAAAAAATAGTGTAATTTGATTGAAATTATGTATGGGCACCATAGTCTAAATGTGATGTGTTTGAATTACCTATTGCCTATTGTATGTGCTATGTGTTTAATTATGATTGAAGTGTTGTCATTGTTGTATAAAGTAAAGTGCCTAAATAGGCATGTGGCGATGTTTTTATTTGAATGATATTTCAAGAAAACCATCTTATCACATGCTATTCTAATTGGATGAACATCATTACTTAAAAATGATGTGTGACTGCAGGTGTGTGCTTAAGTTTTTACTTTCAAATAGTTCTGAATTATGGTGTGAATGTGTCAAATAGATATAAATGAGGGTAGCATGTAATTGTCGCATGAGGGGGTAGTGAAAAACTTGTGGGAATTGAATGGGTGCATAGTATTCTTGTTTTGGTGTTGATTTAGGTAATCACGATCTAAACATTTTTATTTAGAACTCGTTTGATAAGCTTGGAAAATCAAATTACTAGAAATTTCATACCACGAGCGTCTTCTACAACCCATGGATTATTCCATGAGTCGTAGTTGTCCCTCATTTGGAAGTCTAGTAACTTAGAATTTCTGGGATTATATCAAATGAGACCTTTTATGGTCCATAGTTTAAATACAACTCATAGACAAGTTTGTAGGGTCTTGCCTGCAAAAAATCAAGTCTGGAATCACATTTGCGACTCAGTCTACGGCTTGTAAAATATTTTACAAGTCGTACATGGTCTCATACATGTAGTTCCAGTAGCTAAATTTACTGTATATGGCCCATAGTTTCACCAACAGCTTGTGAACGAGCATTCGTAGATATTGATGGCAGTCAAGTTTTCTTTTAACTTTTTGAATTTTATTCCTTTATCGGTGTACTCCTGGGTTTACATAATGTGTGTTTTTCAGGGAATATGGACATTCGATGCAAGGTAGATGAGATATAATCTGTGAGGGAACGATTACATGATGATCCTACGGACTCCGAGGCCACTCCTGAGACTAGTGGCTCATTAGAGGAGCTTAGTGTCCTGCCTGATGTGGGCATCGAGCTATGACATACACGGGTGACTTCCAAATAGTCAGGGAAGTCTCAGACTCAATCCATTACAGTACAACTTACCATGTCTAACGAGGGAGGCGACAAGCAAAGTAGCTCCATCTAGATGACCTCCACCGGAGAGGGGTCAGGGTCAGGAACAAAAGATAGAGCTGGCTCCAGTTCAGGAGAGGAGTCAAATTCTGATACTGTAGAGTCCTCCCTGCCAACACCATCATCCCTAAATTGTTTGACCAATAGATGGTGCGTGCCTGGGATGCAGAGGGTGTTCTGTGATGATATACAACATGACAAGCGGGGTCGTTAGTCCCGCACTATGTTTGAGGAGTCCTGACTTATCACTAATGGACTTGATAACGCCTCTAGGCTCAGAGATACTATGATGAGGTATGGGTTGGAGTGGTTGGCAGCCCCATCGGGGAAGTACTCCCCATCAATGGTCAGGGAGTTCTATGGATCACATGCTGCCACCATTTTTCGCACGACCGCGAAAGGGATGCCATATTTTATGCAACCCCGATTGACATAGATGATTGTGAAAGACATTCCAGTTGACATATTAGAGACCACCATACGTCGGGTTCTCTTTGGTCCTCAGTACGAGGCTCCAGTATCTACTGTTGAGTTCGACTATAGGCTGAGCCAAACTCAGGACCAAATATTTTGATAAGAGATACAACCTGTAGGGCTCATTAATGAGATGGGTCATCGACCACATTGCAGTATAGGGCCAAGACCATGAGTGTGTTTCTACACCATTAACGCCCATAGTGAAGGCTTCACTCAACTTCACCGACAAATGTTGGTAGGATGTACTTAGATCATGTATTCGACCAATGTATAAGGATAATACACTCGCCCCAGATCACGCAGTACTGGTTGTTAGCGTCTTTGCTGGCTCTGATATAAATTAGGCTAGATTGATAGTAGAGCAGATCCATGAGGTGGCCCTGAAGAGATCCACCTCTATCCTATTCCCTTGCATGAGATATAAGCTTTTCTTAGTGGTAAGGATGGGTAGTATACATCAGGTGAATACTCTAATCAAGGTTCAGAGGACACTAGATACTAGCCTAATAAAGGTTGATGAGATTTCGATGACACTTAGGTGAGCTCCACAACCTCCAGTCCATATGCCAGAGATGTTCACTGTGGTACAACCATATGAGCTTCCATCTTCTTCAATCGTTGTTCCTCCTACCATAGAGGGGACCCCACAAATCAAAATTGATAGAGAGGGGGGTCCTACTACTACTACTACTACTGTAATTGTTATGCCAGAGGTAGTTCCAGTATCTCCCGTAGGCATAGTATATGTGTCTTTAGCCTCTATTCATACCATGGCGCAGAGGTTGGTTAAGACTGAGACTCAACTAACATAGCTATACTAGAAGATCAAGCCATGGGTCCGCCAGGCCATTTTAGAGGTTGAGGAGCATATGAGGACACAAAGTACGACCATCATCGAGGAGAGGTTGAGACCAGTACATGGACACATAGATGTATTTGAGAGAAGAGTAGAGTAGAGCCACACTTCAGCCCAGCCCCCTGATCTGACTGCGATGTAGATGAAGATCCAACAACTCCATGTTGAGATAAGAGCAGCAACAACTACATTAGTACTCTAGGCACCTAACATTGCTTTAGAAATATTCGTAGATATTTTTTCCACCGAGGAGGTACCTCTATGCGCCTATAGAATATGCCTTCACATATACCCAATCACCCACATGAAATTCAAGGTCCCTCTTTCTAACATCCGAATAAGACTTTTGTCGACTTTGGGTTGTCTTCAACCTTTCCCTAATTAGTTTCACCTTTTCTATGGCCTCAACAACCAAATTCAGGCCTAGCAAGGTCGCCTCACCTATTTCGAACCAACCAACCGTAGACCTACATCTCCTACCATACAAAGTCTCAAAAGGAGCCATACTGATGCTAGCATGGAAACTATTGTTGTAAGCAAACTCGATGAGAGGTAGATGGTCATCCAAATTTTCCTTAAACTCCAACACACAAGCCCTTAACATATCCTCCAAGGTTTGGATTGTCCTTTTGGCTTGCCCATCAGTTTGAGGATGGAATGGTGCTCAACTTGACCTTAGTACCAAGCCCCTTTTGAAAGGACCTCCAAAAATGAAAAGTAAATTGGGTACCATGATCCGATATGATGGACCTTGGCACACCATGCAACCTCACCAACTCCTGAATGTACACCTTAGCATACTCTTCGGCACTATATATAGTCTTAACCGGTAAGAAGTGAGTTGACTTAGTCATTCTATCAACCACCACCCATATGGAATCAAATTGCCTCCGAATACGGGGTAACCCAACAACAAAGTCTATATTCACGTCTTCCCACTTCCAAGTAGGAATTTCAACATCTTGTGTCAACCCACCGGACCTATGATGTTCCACTTTCACTTGTTGGCAATTAGGACACTCCGATACAAATTTTTCTATATCTTTCTTCATACCATGCCACCAATACAACTCTCTCAAATGTCAGTGCATTTTGGTAGATCCCGGATGAATAGAATATTGTGAATTGTGAGCCTCTTTCATGATGATTTCCCTCAAGCCATCCACATCCGGGACACATAGTTGATCTTGATACCGAAGAACACCATCTCTCCCTTGGGAGAAAACCTCAATCTTGCCATTGGCAACCAACTTCTTCAACTCTACCAAAGAAGGATCTAGACCTTGTTTAGCCTTAACATCAACTACCAAAGAAGACTCGGACCCACCTTGCACAAGGATTCCACCATTGTTAGATTCGGCCAACCTCACACCCAACCTAGCCAAACGGTGCACATCCCTTGCCATCTCTTTCCTTTCCTCATCCACATGTGCTACACTTCCCATAGAAAGTCTACTAAGAGCATCCGCCATAACATTGGCCTTACCGGGATGATAAAGGACACTCATGTCATAATCTTTAAGAAGTTCCAACCATCTCATTTGCCTCAAATTAAGATCCCTTTGGGTGAACACATATTATAAGCTCTTGTGATCGGTGAAGATGTCTACATGCACCCCATACAAATAATGTCGCCAAATTTTCAAAACAAACACTACCGCCGCTAACTCAAGATCATGAGTCAAATAATTTTGTTCATGCACCTTCAATTATCGGGAAGCATAAGTTATCACCTTACCATGTTGCATAACCACACAACCCAAACCAATACGTGATGCATCACAATAAACCACAAACCCATCTAAACCTTTAGGCAAGGTCAAAATCAGAGCCGATGTAAGTCGATCCTTTAAAATTTGGAAACTTTTCTATCATTCATTTTTCCACAAAAACATGGCTTTCTTTTGAGTCAATTTGGTCAATGGAGACGCTATAGATGAGAACCCCTCAAGAAACCTTCTATAGTAGCCGGCCAAACCAAGGAAACTACGAATATCCGAGGGAGTCAATAGTTTAGGCCAATCTCTCACCGCTTCGGTTTTCTTAGGATCAACCTTGATACTATCACCGGACACCACATGACCAAGGAAGGCAACTTCTCCCAACCAAAACTCGCATTTGCTAAATTTGGCATACAATTTCTTTTCTCTCAAAGTTTTGAGAGCCAACCTCAAATGACCCATATGTTCTTGTTTACTATGGGAGTAGATCAAGATATCATCAATAACGACCACCACAAAATTATCAAGGAATGACTTGAACACCCGATTCATAAGATCTACAAATACTACCGGAGCATTAGTTAATCCAAAAGACATCACCACAAATTTAAAATGGCCATAACGAGTCTAGAAAGCCATCTTGGGAATATCACACTCCCTTACCTTCAATTGATGATAACCCGAACGAAGATCTATTTTGGAAAAGTGAGTAGCTCCTTGAAGTTGATCAAACAAGTCATCAATCCTAGGCAATGGGTATCTATTCTTAATGGTCACCTTGTTCAATTGCCTATAATCAATACACATTCGGGGAGACCCACCCTTCTTCCTCACAAATAACACCGGAGCACCCCAAGGTAAAATGCTTGGTCTAATATACCCTTTCTCTAATAAATCTTTCAATTGGTCCTTTAATTCTTTCAACTCCACCGGGGCCATACGATAAGGAGGGAAAAAATAAGTTGATTATCCAGAATAAGATCTATACCAAAATCCACTTCTCTATCGGGAGGGATACTGGGCAAGTCCTGGGGAAACACATCGGGAAACTCATTCATCACCGGAACCGATTAAATCCTAGGTGACTCACCCTCCACATCTTTAACCCGTACAATATGATATATGCACCCTTTACAAATCATCTTTCGGGCTTTGAGGTAGGAAATAAATCGACCCTTAACCACGGAATCACTACCCTTCCATTCCAATACGAATTCATTAGGAACTTGGAACTTGACTTGCCTAGTTCTACAATCAATTGAGGCATATTATGCATGCAACCAATCCATCCTAAGAATGACGTCAAAATAATACATTTCAAGTTCTACAAGGTCACCGGGGAACACTTTATGCAACACCGACACGAGACAACCCCCATACACTTTTTGACACACGGGAGTATACATCGAATAAGGTTCCCTCAAGGTCTACGAACTCACACCAAATTTAATAGCCAACAAAGGAGTCATAAAAAATAAATTTGCACCTAGATCAAGTAAAGCATAAGCATCAAAGTTAAAGATTTTCAACATACCCGTCATGACGTTCTGAGCTTCCTCCACCTCTTATCGGGCATGGAGAGCATAGAACCGGTTGTTCCTTGAAGCACCCCCAATCGGAGCCATTGGCGGGCTTTGACCACTGGGAGTCACTTGATCTTTCTTGGAACCCCTTGAACAATCAGAAACCTTGTGGTCCAAACCACCATGCCCATAGCAAGCACCTGAAGTCCTTCTACAATCACCCATGTGTTGCTTCCCACATTGACCACAAAGAGGAATTCGGGGACCACCCCCAACTTGTGCCTTAGGAGGAGGCACTCTCGGATTGGCAATTCTCATGTTAAAATCTTGGCCTTGGTGAAACCGACCAAAACCACCACCACCCTTAGAGTTGGAGAACCCACCATCAAACCGGGCCCTCTTAGCTTCATGCACCCTCTTTTCTTTAAGTTTCTCCCCCTCGATTTTCTCAGCATAAGTCATGAGCCGAAAGATGTTCATGTCAAGGATGAGCATATTGGTCCTACATTCTTTCTCCACCAATTCCAAAATACCCAAAATGAACTTGTGCATTCTTGCACGGGGATCGAAGACAAGCATAGGACCATACTTGGAAAGCTTAGTGAACTTAAGGGCATAGTCCCTCACTATCATGTTACCCTGTTGAAGATTTATGAACTCAGTCATCTTAGCCTCTCTAAGCTCAAGAGGGAAGAACCGATCAAGAAAGGCCATCTTGAATTCCTCCCATCCAACCTTAACATCCATTATCCTCTCAACAAGTCATTTGTTATACCACACTTATGCCACATCCTTAAGTTGGTAAGTCGCTAACTCCGCCTTCGCCTCCGAACCAACACCCACAATTGTCAACACTTTAGTGAGTTTATCAATGAACTCTTGAGCATCCTCATCAACTTTAGAGCCATAGAATTCCAGAGGGTTCATACGGGTGAAATCCCTCACCCTTAAGGTCGGAGTAGCAAAGTTCATGGGATTCACCGAACGGGCTTGGTTGGCCAGAGCTTGGGCCAATATCGATACCATATTCCTGAATTCATCATGAGATACTTGCTCCTCTACCGGTGCCCGAGGAGCTTGTTCCTCAATTCCGGGAGCCTGACGGGGAAGGGGAGCTCTTCTGGGAGGCATGTTCTGAAGGAGCGACAAGAACCAAGAGCTTAGAGAAATCTCATAAAGGGTGTGAGGCACGATACAAGAGACAATGAAGTGATAAGTTCCTAAAATGTCGTCACAGCATCACACCCATGAATGAGACTCAAGACTCAAAGTGACGCGGCATGATGGACTCCTAGAGTCATTAAAAACCTAGGGCTCTTATACCATCTTTGTCACGACCCGGATAGGGGACCTAGATGCGACATGGTGAAAGAGAACCCAAAAGTCCTCGATCAAGTCATCATAGCATCATCACACACATTATCGATTCGGAAGTGCGGAAGTAAACACGTAACATATAAACTCCAAGGGAAACGGGGCTTTGAACTCAAGCTATGGGGATGTTGTCGGGAATGGGATGAACATGAATCACATAGCACATAACAGTTATCTCTATGGGGAAGGGTAAGTAGGACTCAAGCTATGGGGGCACACTAGGGTTATGGGACTTTTCACATAAGCACATAAGCAACACACAATCCCAACATCAAGTCATAGGCATAATCAATACCATTTCCACAGTCAACGCTCATAAGCCATAACAACTCAATAACCATAATATCCAACAAAATTACAATCCAACATACAAGAGTTTAGTTTGTCCAACAAGCCTCTACATAAGATAAGTGGGGCCTCGATATAGTTTGAAGCTCACCCTCAATACATAAGTAAAGGAAAATAACAAAATACTATTAGGTAGATAGAAGGTGGTTATTGCCTTTGAATAAAAGGTCTCATCACAAGCACAATTCTTCAAGATGATAACTCGACGTGCAAAGGTAGATAGGGATCATCGTCGGTACCTACATGGTTAGAACATGTAGACAAGAGTATGGGTTAGCACAATTAAGTACTAAGTATCCGGGTATGCAAATACATATGCACATGAACCTATAACAACCTACATGGTAAGGGAACACATATATAAGTGAATATAAGAAAGGACAATATATCAATATGTCATGAAATCATGATGCATGAAATGCCATAATGCTTAGTATAGAAGGGATAGAACCATAACCGACATCCAAATCCATGTGAGCTATAATATGAACTTGCCCAATGAAAGTTCTCCCATTGTATCGGAGGTGATAACTTGCCAAAGGTAATCCACACCACGTGATAACTTGCCAAAGGTAATCCACACCACACCTTACGGGGCTTCCCATTTCGGTGTGATGGCCACCTTCCTTACGAGTCTCCCATTTTGGAAGGGTTTACATAACATAACATATCATATCATAGCATATCTTATCATATCAAAGAATACCTTATGGGTCTCCCATTTCGGTAGCAACCTATGGAGGCACATAGTTTCGAGAAAGGAGTGGGACCCTTAGGGATAGCCCACTTACTACTCCAATCCTTCTCGGTACTAAGTCATCATCCCACAAGAA